>CAIGRP010054663.1:0-38899 GCA_903798385.1 Fraxinus cuspidata
ATAATTCTGCTAGAAAAAAAATATTATTTACAAAATGACATTATGACCAAGTTTTTATATTTTAAAGGAAAGATCACGAGTTTGAATATTTAAAATTATAATTGCATTAAATCGAGACTAACCTAACATATATTATTTTGCTAAATTTAGTGTGCATATTAAGAAGTGCCATAATGGTCAATCCTTCACTTATCTAGCACAAGGTCACAATTTCGAATCATATCTAGCCCTCCCGTTTCATTAATTTTAGTAAAAATAGAACTAAAAATATTTTTCAAACAAGTAAGTGGAAGGGATTCGAACCCGGTACCTACAATGTAAAGATGCATCATCTAACCACTGAGCTACAAAGTATGTTTGAAAGAAAAATGANAGCCTCTAACCAACTGAGCTATAAATTATGTTTGAAAGAAAAATGAATTCCAATTATATAAGCTTAAAGGTTTATCTATTGTAAAAAAAAAAAAAAAAAAATTTGCTCGGACGGATCCAGCACGGGCAGTCGCGGGGCCTAGCCAAGTGCTGGATCCGCCCCTGCCAACGTGCATAACATGCATGCACATGTGTGTCTTTTTTCTTTTACACTACTGAGAGAGTACTTGATCTGAGTATATTTTTAGTTCATTATAAATGCACTGGATACATTTCAACAATATTTCTTAGCTAGTTTATGAAAAAAACAAATTGACATGTATAATAACATAGAATGAAATATTCTCTCACCATAAATATTACTTTTCTTGTAGTCTTCTCAACCCAAAGAGAGAGATTGGGTGGCTAGTGCACTCAAGAGTGCTTCTTAATCAAGTTGGTCCCCTTCAAGTTGAGAGTTTATCTCAATCCATTTAATTGATCCAGTTCAAAGATTAATGTTCGAGCTTCAGAATTTATTCTAAGCGGAGGCAGGGGTCTCACGGCAACATTGGCTGTGGGACGCCAAGTATTTCTTCCACCAGCATCTGTACCTACCCCACTTTCCATTGACCTGCCATAAGCCGTCTCCTGCTACATGTAAAAGCGTGCACAAAAAGAAAACAAAATTGATTTAAAAAGGCAACTGAACATGGAACAAATGTAGAAAGAATTACCTAGAGAATCACCAATCTGGAGATGAGTTTTCTTAGCCTAGTTGCTGAATTAAAAGGAAAATACACTTGTGACGAGCATAAGACAGTAGTTTTCAGTACAGCCATTTTCAGCGAAAATAGATTCATTGTAAAGAAATCGTCAGAGAACTTATTAGGGACTTTCACTGCCATGAGTTGCTTGCTTATACTTCAGCACATGAAATATTGTTGGTAACCTGAACTATACATTCACGATATTTATAAATTTATTTACATCACAAATCTTTGAAAAATTCCTTTCCTCCCTCTCTTTTGTTCCGCTAACATGAGGAAGCTCTTGCGGTATTTATCTAATGATAGCGAAGATTTACTAATAACAATAATATAAAACTAAAATATTTAATTTCATTACTACAAAGGCTCAACCACAACAGTGAAACAACTGAGCAATAATACGTAGGAGAATCATGTGCAACTTGTTTGCGTGCATGCGCTTGCTGAAAGGAAGCAAAATTTTTTTGAACTACCGTTTACAAGAATGTCCCTAAAAGACCACTACTTTTTCCATTGATTTTCGCTTGGCATCATGTATAAAAGGGAATTTATGGTTTCTTGCGTTAGATATTTTTCTGTGATATCACATATCATTTTTTTTTTTCATATTGCTGCTTTTGCCTTTATTGCAATCTTGCCATTTCTTCTTTTCCATTTATAACTCAAGAATAATGCTTTATATCTACTCTACCATGCACACATGGGCCAACATTATCTTAATTTGAGACATGAACACTATTGTGAAAGTAATATATTATTATAAAGAATAAGGAAGATTTGCTGGGATAAGTAGATATAGAAAACTAAAAGAAATAATGTAGAAATATTTTAATTTTTCATCTATGTTAATAATATAGATTTTGAAAATTTTCATATTGAAATAACTTGATGAATTGAACTTCCTAATTATAGCTTCTTTCTAATATGGCTTCATTTTCGTAATTTTGGAACTATTTACTTTTCTGATAGGAGGATGAGTTTAGTTATCAAACTTGTGTTTTCAGCTGAGCCTTACAAAGGGGATTTGGCTGTAAGAGAAACAGCAATGTGTCAGCAAGAACTGAAGATGAAAATATTGATTCTTTCAACGATGATGATGACTACCCTCCAGTAAAATGACTACGGAGAGTACCTACCAGAGATAATGCAAATACTGGTGTGGGGACCAGTAAGGGCAGATGGAATTCTAGCAATAGGATTGGCAGAAATTCGTTGCAGCGCACATTCCGTAGAAGGGCTGTAACTCGATAGGTAAAAGGGAAGGCAGTACCAGAAGCCAAGGCAAATGCAGCATCATTGATAAACAATCACGTGCCAGGAAGAACCGATCTTGTAGGTAGCGATGAACTTCCGATGAATCTTCTGAGATGATTATTATATCCATGTGAAAAATCTCAAGAATGATTCTGCAAATACACCAACATTATCAAGACTACCAACATGAACAAATGCAAGGCTTGGAGGGCAAAAATAAGTGCTTGAAGTGTACATCCATAGAAGGGCTGTTACTGAATAGGAAAAAGAAGAAGCATTGGAAAAAGCAAAGGCAAATGCAGCATCATCAGAAAAGTGTTTTACTGTAGTCATGCATCCAACACGTCTATAGAGTATTCTTCTTGACTATCCCTTCTAAGGGCAAGGATCAATTTCCATTGAAAAGTGAAGATTTTTTCTCCGGGATACAGTTAAAGCAAAATACCGTTGGAGATGTGATGGTGGGGGACTCAAAAAAGGTTTGGACGATTTTGTGGTTCACAATTTTTTAGAAGAATTTGATGTATGTGTTTTTAATGTTGCCAGTGGAATAAGCACCATCAACTAAAGGCGACCATCATAACAGAAAAGGAATAATAACAGCAATAACAATAATTTAAAACTAAATATTTTACTTCATTACTACAAAGGCTCAACCACAAACAATAAAACAACCGAACAATAACACGTAGGAAAATCACGCGCAGATTGTGAGCATGCATGCACTTGCATGAAAGGAAGCACTAATTTTATGAATTGCCATTATACTGATGTAACCAGAGGACCACTATTTTTCTATTGTTTTTCGCTTGGTATCTTGCATAAAAGGAAATTAGGGTTTCTTGCGTTTAGACATTTTTTTGTGTGGCTACTCATATCTTATTTTTCTTCATTGCTGCTGTTGCCTTTATTGGAATCTTTCCATTTTTTTCTTTTCAATTTATAATTTGTGAATAATGCAATAATTTACCCTACCGCACACATATGGGACATATTTGAATACTTAAATTTGAGACACGAACACTCTTACAAAACCAATACATGGTTCTATAGAATTAGGATTATTTGTTGGAATAAGTAGATATATAAAACTAAGAGAAACAAACTAGAAGTATTTTCATTTTTCATCTGTGTTATGTTAGTTACGTTGATGATTTTTCCAAGTTCTTTCAATTTGGAAAAAAAATTCATAATGAAATAACTTGATGAATTGAACTTCCTAGTTATAGCTTGTTATAAATGTGATTTTTGGTAATATTAGAACCATTTACTTTCTGATTGGCGGATGAATATAATTGGTAGACTTGTATTTTCAACTGAGCCTTAAAAAGGGAATTTATCTGTAAGGGAAGAGCAACATGCCAGCAGGAACTAAAGATGAAGATATTGAATCTTCCAACAAGGATGATGACTAGCATCCTGTAAAATTCCTTTGAAGACTACCTACCAGACCTAATGCAAAGGCTCGTAAGGGAAACAATAAGGGCAGACACCATTATAGCAATAGGATTGGCGGACATGCGTTGTAGCTGACATTCTGTAGAACGGCACTAACTAGAGAGGTAAAAGTGAATGCAGTACAAGAAGCTAAGCAAATGCAGCATCATTGATAAACAGTAATGTGCCAGGAAGAACGGATGATGAAGATACTAATGAACAACACGATGAATCTTCTGATGATGATGACTATATTCCGGGGAAAAATCTCATGAAAGATTCTACAAATATACCAACATTCTCAAGACTACCAAATCAGATCAAATGTGAAGGCTAGGAGGTAAGTAAACAAGTGCTTGAAGTGTTACATACCGTCAAAGGGCTATTATTGATGAGGAAAAAGGAGAAGCACTGGAAAAAACAAAGGCAAATGCAGCATCGTCAGAAACAATGTTACTGTAGTTATGCATCCGGCACATGTCTACAGATGATTCTTCTTGACTATCCCTTCTAAATGGGCAAGGGTCAATGTCCATCCAAAAAGTCCAGATTTTGTTCTCCGCACTAAACAAGATACTTTGGAAGCCAAATACCGCGGCACGTGTGATGGTAGAAGACTGAAAAAAGGTTGTGATGATTTTGTGGTTCACAATTTTTTGGAAGAATTTGATATCTGTGTGTTTCATCTTGCCAGTGGAATAAATCATGCCACCGTCCTTGATATCAGCATTTTTTGAGTTGTAGAGAGGGTGATGCCACCAGAATTCCCATTAAGGGCTAAATACCTTGAAGATCATATCTTCGCACAACCGCAGGTTTTGGAATGACACTAATCTCTCAAGTCAAAAGCTTATTATTGGAGAGTTACTACTTTCTTTAAGACTGGGAACTATGGTCTTACTGTGCAGTCTTTTCATTAGCTTTTTTTTTAGCTTCTTTTTCATGCTGAAACCAGTATTTCAACAATTTAAAGGATTGGTGATTTCCTTCATTCTTTAAGAATGTTGATGAATCTAAAATATTTTATGAATTCCATCCGGAAAAAAAAGAAAAAAGATCCTATTCTTCCCCACTTTATTTCCCCTAACATCAGGAAGCATATGCAGTACGACCTCTAATGAACCTGTATTTTATCCTAAAGTGATAGAGTAACTTCTAAGAGTTTTGTACTAATGTTATCTAAGTTACAATTATCAAGAGTATAATAGTCTTCAAAATTTTCCTAATTTTATCCAGTGTTAGTGGTTATTTCACAAATAGTTAAAAAAAAAAAAAAAGTACAGTCTCTATCAATCTCAATGTCTTTCCCAGCGCACATAATACATTTACATATAATTTTCTTACAGTAAGGAAATGTTCTTATGTACTGTTCAACTCACTGTTTGAAATTATTGTGTGATATCTAATTAAGGACAGTATAGTTGCATAATCATGATCTCAATTACATCATCTTCCCCCAATAATTTTATAATACACAAGGACTCTAACATGCATTTGCAAGTCTGCACAAGAATAACACGGATGCAACATAAGTCCCTATAACTGAATTGGTCATTAAATCCTAGTCTCTACAAGGATTAAAGAATATGTGTCATAAATCAATCACCATAATTAAGACAATGATTTATCTATTTTTTAGCCTAAACCTTTCAAGAAATCATACCATTAACTAAAAGAAACAACCATAAAAAGGAAACATTGCAAAACTAAAATTTTTCTTCATTACTCCAGAGGCTCAACCGCAATTTGAATCAACTATGAAACAATTGAAAAATACTATGTGTGAGAATTACATACAGGTGGGCGCACACTTGCACATGTGTACATGTTTTGTTGATGTTGTTTCTTCCAATTTTTTCCTACCAAAAGTTTTGCACACCACTTATAACCTTGAGAGCCATGATGTTAAACCTCAGAAATGAAGCTCGATTTCTTTGTCTTCATTGCTGTTATTGCTATCTTTCCATTTTCTCTTTTCCATTAATAACTTGTGAATAATGCTATATATCTACTCTACCGTCCAAGCGTGCACACATGGGCCCACATTGTGTATTTTAATTTGAGACAGGGACCCTCTTAAGAAAGTAATACATGGTTTGTAGAATAAGGAAAATTTCTTGGGATAAGAAGCTATTGAAAACTAAAAGAACTAAACTACAAATATTTTAATTTTTAATTTTTTTTAATTATGTTGATGATTCCAAGTTCTATAAGTTTGGAAAAAATTCTTAATGAAATAACTTGATGAATTGAACTTTCTAGGTATAGATTTTGTTTAACGTGTTTTCATTTTCATAGTTTCAGTACTATTTACTTTTTGATTGTAGGATGAGTGTAGTGACCAAACTTGTATTTTCAATTGAGCCTTACTAAGGGAATTTGGCTGTAAGAGAAAGAGAAACATGCCAAAAGGAACTCAATATGAAGATATTGAATCTTCCGACGATGATGATGTTAAGGGATAAAATTCCACGTCGAATAAAGATGAAAACATAGACCAATTTGGATTTGGACTATTCATCTTAATAAGCATGATATTTTAAGATGAAACTTATTAGAGCCATTTAAGCTCCAACGAGCGATTCGATCCAATTAAGACTGAAAAACATTGAGCACATGGATTTCAAGATTGGTCTAGTTAAACGAGCCACTATCTTGTGAGGGCATTTCAAGGGATAAAATTTCACATCAAACAAAGATGAAAATATAAACCAATTTATAAGGGTTTGGGGTACTCCTCTTAATAAAGGGTGACTTTTTAAGATGGAACCCCAAATTTTAATATTTGATTACCACCCAATAAAAAGCCTAAGGAGACTACGTACCAGAGCAAATACATAGGCTTGTAGGGGAAACAATAAGGGCAGGAGGCGTTCTACCAATACGATTGGTGGAAATCCATTGCAGCTCACATTCCGTAGAGCAGCTGTAACTGGAGAAGTAAAAGTGAAGGCAGTACAAGAAGCTAAAGCAAATGCAGTATCATTGGTAAACCGTAACACGCTAAGCAGAACTCGTGATGAAGATACTAATGAACTCTCCTATAATCTGACTATATTATGATGAAAAATCTTAAGAATGATTCTGCCAATACACCAACATTGTCGAGACTACTAACTAGATAATGCAAAGGCTAGGAGGGAAATAACGAAGTGTACATCCCGTAGAAGGGCTATTACTTTAGAGGGAAAAGAGGAAGCACTGGAAAAGCAAAAGCAAATGCAGCATCATCAGAAAAGTGTTTTACTTTAGTCATGCGGCCTACACATGTCTACAGACGACTCTTCTTGACTATCCCTTCGAAGTAGGCAAGAGTCAATGTCCGTCCAAAAATTTAAGATTTTGTTCACCGCACCGAACTGGATACATATAAAGCCATATAACATTGCAGACGTGATGGTGGCGGACTGAAAAAAAGGTTGAGATGATTTTGCAGTTCACAATTTTTAAGAAGAACATGATGTCTGTGAGTTTCATCTCGATGGTGGAATAAATGATGGCATCGTCCTTGATGTTAGCATTTAGAGGAGGTGGCGCAACAAGAATAACCCTTAAGGCATAAGTACTTTGAAGGTCATATATGTTGGCACAGCTGCAGGTTCAGGAATGACTTTAAACTCTCAAATTTACAGCTTCTTAATGGAGAGTTGCTACTTTCTTTAAGATTGAGAATTATGGTGTTACCGTGTAATCTTTTTATTAGATTTTTGTTGACTTCTTTTTCATCTGAAACCAGTTTACAACAATTGCAAGGATTGATGATTTCCTTCATTCTTAAGTATGTTGATGAATGTAAAATATTTTTGAATTCTGTAAAAAATAAGAGCCTTCCAAACGGGTAGATTAGGCTAAATGTGTCATTCTGAGAGCAAGTAGAGACAAATTAAGCGCATATTACACTAGTATCACTTAAATGACTATTATACTAATGCTCCCTTCCATTTCAGAATTTACAAAAACTTCTTATACAATGATTTCGCATAATTGATATTCTCTTTAACAGTTTCCTAGACTTTTGGCGTGCATACGTTTGTGCGTATGCATATCTTTCTTCTTTTATGTATAATGTAGCAGGTCATTAGCTCTTCCAAAATTTAATGTATGTAGTTTACTTTTTATAATGTATTTGAGCTGGATTCTAAGGAAAATGAGGAAAAAAAATAATTCCCATGAGCAATATTTTGTGGTTTTTAATTTAGACAAACTTTTGACTGAATTAAATGGATACTGGGATTATCGAAGTTAGATACATATATCTCATTGAAAATGAAAACTATACCTTATAATATACTTACAAGTTCCATATAGGTCAATATTGCATGTGCAGAGAACGAGCAAGAACTAATGGTGTACGTACAACCAATGTGCATAACATGCATGCAAATGTGTGGTTTTGTTCTTTTACATAATACCGAGAGAGTTCATAATACTTGATTTTCCTATATTTTTAGTTTATTATAAATGCATTGGATACATAACAAAAATGTTTCTTAGCTAGTTTATGAAGAAAGCAAATTGACACGTATAGCATAAAATGAAATATTCTCTCATGAATATTACTTCTAGGGAGATTGCAGCTACGGTACCAAAAATTTCATTTAGTAGCAAACTTGACCCAAACTTTTCATTTGTGCCGCACATGGTATCAATTTTTTCAAAAATTCGCTCTTGAAGTCCAAATTGATGGAAACTCATCAATTGACTGATAGTTGACAGTTAAAAATAATTGACCTCTTTTGACCAATATAAAAGGGGTAAAATAGTATTTTTATATTATTCCACATAAAATAATGTTATAATAATTAAATAAAAATATAAAAAAAATAGAAAAGGGAGGACTCTTCTTCTTCACCAAATAAAGAACCACCGCCACCTTCCACCATCCACCACTTTCAACTATTACAATGTCAATAGTGATTCGCAATGATCAAAATCAAAATGAGAAATGAAAAATGTGTGCAATGTAGACGATGCATACAATTACCTATACCAAGTACTCCAAATAACCTCTAAATAAAGTTTTTTACTATTCATTAATTATATTAGTATCTGATCACCAATTAATATGTCCAAAAAACATATTAATTGAAAAATCCTTTTTCCTTTTTTCATTTTTTTCATGAAAAATAATGCAAAACAAAACAAAAAATAAGAAAAAAGTACAGAGTGCATGCATAAATAAGTAGATAACATGAATAAAACAGGCACCTAAATATCTAATCAATGAGGCACAAAAAGAACTCTTACCATGAAGAGCAACGCGAACAATATCGAAACTAACAGCATCACTTTGATCTATGAGTTCACTCTTTTTGACCCAAATCTTTTTAGACGAAAATGTAATCTTAGTCAATTTAGTCATTAACCTAGTCAAGTGACTCACTTGATTAGTCAAGAATCTAACATGCGTAGTTAAATCTTGTTCGTAGTTCCTAATCAATGGCTAACTGCACTTAGGTCTAATGTGACCTAACTCACCACAATTGTGACAAGTGGGAACAAATTTAGAAGCAAACCTAGGTTTTAAACTTTGAATCTTAGATGGAGGAAACCTATGTTGCACTACATTTTTCAAGATCACTCGTAAAAGATTTAATCTTAACATCCAAAGACTCTTTCTCAACCCTCAACTCATTTGGACTTTTGTTAGACTCCTCGAGTTTAATCACAAGTCTTTCTTTTCCTAATTCAAGTTCATTTAATTTCATAAGCACGGATCTATTACCTTTTTCAACTTAAGACTTTAAACAGTAGCTCCTATGTCACATGAATATCCTTATCATCCTCAAATCCTTCATGGGAAAGTGATTGACTCATCTAGATTAAATATTGGATCAAGGGTTGCAATTATGCTCTTATACCAATTGAAAATTTCCTAAATATATACTGAGCTAATACCACATGTTGGAAATTATAGTTGTCTATACCCAAGTATGTAGAATTAGAACAATTAAAAGCAAGAAGTCACTTGTTAATTGATTTTTGGATGATTAAGGTAATTAATCCAATTTAATTAATTCTATTTATTAATCTAATAAAATAAATAAAGTTCAAAAGAAATAAAAAAAACACTAAATATTGTTAGGTTTTTAGTTTTGGTAATTATGTGGATAAAAAAGACTAATTTGTAACGTGTTGTAAAAGTCAAGAACATAGGGAGCAATTTTTATAATTTGGGTTGTGAGATCTAGGGTTCGCGCATGAAAAGAAGAGAAATACAGCGTCTTATTTTTGCTTGCTTCTCGCTCAGTTGGCACTCAAGCGACAAAAACAAAATACTTGTCGCCCGCCTATCGCATTACTCTATAGTGTGTCGCTCGTCTTTCGCCAGCTTTTCGCTCGAGTGACAGATTGATCCAGAAAATCCTATTTTACTGTAAAATACGTAAGCCTATGCACGAATTGTTTGGTGATTTTTCATTGTGCCTCTTCTTATAACATATTTAAAAGCCTATTCATACATTGATTTCATCATTTCACTCTTGATTTTATACAACCACATGTTTGGGAAAAACATCAAACTCATTGAGTCTGAAACACCACATACTTCCTATTTGTCATAAAAATGTACTTTCTCAATTGAACTTCACATGCTGCTGGAGGTTGAGAGATGTTGGACTACAAGCAAAGGAAAAGTACAAGAACGGGGCGTTTTTGGAATTCCACTTGGAAGAGACAATTGCAGAAGATCGGGAGTTAGTGGGTGCAACCGATCTTGGATGTTACAGGAATTAGATCAGGAAGTCTAGTGCATCTTAATGTAAATCCATATTGTCTATAGGGGAGGTAACTGGCTTGGTCTCAGAGTTTTTACCCAGTTGGTTTCTCCATCATCAATATTGTGTTATTTACTGCTTTCTTTATTACTGCGGTAATTCAACATAAGATAATTGGACTCGTATGCTTAATCATCTAAAAATAATTTAAAAGTGACTTGTTGCTTTTGATTGATTAATTCTGCACATAGGGTCAAAACTAAAAATTGTTAAGTAACAACCATTTGGTGACTTAAAAACCATTAAGTTGGTAATTTGTGAATTGTTAAGTGGTATCCAGTGCGAAACCCAGATTTTTCAAATATGATCACTGAGAGATAAAAAAACTTCCAGGCAAACTTGCTAGTAAAATCCACTAGAAAAGTTAACTTACAATTAGTCCACATACTGCTAAACTTTAGTTGAGTCTGACCACCTAACTTGTAAATACCGAGGAACTCCTTTGAGTTTGCACTTCCACACTTCCCAGAACTCTGGGCCACTTTTCTCTCTGCGTGAATCAACAAAAATGAACCTCGTTCTCGAGCGTCGAAACTCCAAGCACCTCTTCCCAAAACTCCAAAAGGCTAATTGGCGAAGGTAGGTTTTACTTGGTGTTTGATCAAATCATCTTTTTGTATTTTGATCTGTAGGTTGATGCAAGAGATATTGGAATATGTATTTGACTTTCAAAGAACAAACTCTTGACTTACTATAAGGCTCTACTGATGATGGATCAATATATATGTTAAACAATGATATCTTGTGTTGAATCTAAGAATTAGTGAATGCATGTTTGGATCTTCAATAATGTGATCTCTAAAGTATTATAATGATTCAACACACCTTGAGATGGACCTATGGCTGTATATTTAAAATGCGTAATGTTTAGGATGAAAAAGGTTGCTTTCCAATGTTGATATCGAGTGCCTAGGGTAGCACTAGGCGAGCAGTCCCTAAGCAACGATCAATATTTTCATCTTGAATTTCTTTCCCAATGTCAGATTGAAGTGATTCAAAGTACGTTGAAAATCTAACTCAAATGACTACAATTCTTATGGAAGTACGATTTTCCAAATTCAAATATTTTCTATATGAAAAATGTGTTGCAACTTGTAGTTGAGAATTTAGAGCAAAACTTGTGCAACACTTTGACACTCTTTTGACTTTTAATTGCATTCCATTGATCATATGTGATCTTCTTGGATATTTTTTACTTCTCCAAGGACTCTATCAACCCCAAACTATTTTTACTATAAACTGGACTCGATAAATACTATTTTGACTTTGATTACAACTCGGTAAATTTCTAATAAAATTAAACCAGGACATAATTTTAACTAAAGAAATTGCCAATCACAAATTTGGAAATTACATATTTTGCTAATTACAAAAGTGGACCTAACAATGATGATTACTATGCAATAAAAAGCCTAAGGAGACTACCTACCATACATAGGCTCTTAGGGGAAACAATAAGGGCTGATGGCATCTTACCAATAGGATTCGTGGAAATCCATTGCAGCTCACGTTACATAGAGCGGCTGTAACTGAAGTGGTGAAAGTGAAGGCAGTAGAAGAGGCTAAGGCAAATGCAATATCATTGGTAAACAGTTACACACTAAGAAGAACTCATGATGAAGATACTAATGAACTCTCAACATTATCGAGACTCCTAAATAATTCAAATGCAAAGGCTACGAGGGAAATAAATAAGCGCTTGAAGTGTACATCCTGTAAAAGGGCTTTTACTGTAGAGGAAAAAGAGGAAGCACTGGAAAAGCAAAGGCAAATGCAGCATCATCAGAAAAATGTCTAACATTAGTCAGGCTGCCTACACATCTACAGATGATTCTTCTTGACTATCCCTTCTAAGTGGGCAAAGGTCAATGTCCATCCAAAAAGTCGAGATTTTGTTCTCTGCACCGAACTGGATACATATGAAGCCATATATCAATTCAGATGTGATGGTGGCGGACTGAAAAAAGAGGTTGGATGATGTTGTGGTTCTCAATTTTTCAGAAGTATATGATATCTGTGTGTTTCATCTCGCCACTAGAACAAATGATGGCATCGTCCTTGATGCTAGCATTTTTCAAGTTGTAGAACTTAAATAGTTACCAAAAGCATCCTCTAAATTGTATGAGTTAACATGCAATTACGAATTAAATTTAAATAAGGCTAAAAGGAAATCAAACTACTATCTAATTATCAAAGAATAAATTAGTGTCATGCCCGTGAGTATAATTCTTAATATATGTTCCATTTATTATTTATAAAGTTGGTGGAAACAACAACGCACTGTATTAAATTCTAAAATTTTAAACATGCATGCATGGTCTTTATGAAATTATGCAGTACCCTACATTATTTTCAACAGATGAATCTACATAATTTAAGATAAGTGGCCATGGGATGAGTTTATAATTGTGGTAGCCACTGTCCGTTTTCTTGAATTCAAGGATTTAAATCGGCAGAAAGGTTAACAAAAAAAAAAAAAAAACTTTGAATTCACACCAAATATTATGAATCTAGTTAAAAATTCCAAAGTGCAACTTAAACATTTAAAGGAATGGAAAAACTAATTAATTTACTGGAAAATACACAATTACACTTTAACAAACATGTTCGAGAATTTAATTAAACCTAAGAGTCTATTGCAGTCAAACTTAAAAAGAAACAAAGTTACATGCATACATATTTAGACTTTAGTCCTGCACACCAAGGGACAACAACAACATCGAACCATTGCTCTCCAACATGACCTGTACTGACATGTGAGTTAGGGAAAAGGGGGTGAGTACGAGAAATACTCAATAGAATACGAAGATTGGTACAATCCAAGATAACATTTATCAAATTATATGTCAAAATAAGTGTACCATCATATCATATCATATTTTTAGAATCCTATAAGAGCTCATAACATACCATATCAATTGTGCCGAATACGCACACACACACACACACACACATATATATATATATGTATATGTATATGTATCGTAACACTTGATTAGCATAATATTTATCCATTTAAATTATCAAAAATTAAATGGGACAAACTCACTTGTATCTCATTATCCTATCTTATAACTTTCAAATGCATTTCATTGTGAAAGCAAGTAGAGACAAATGATGCGCATATTACACTAGCACCACTTACATAAATGACTATTGCACTAATGCTCCCTTCCATTTCAGGATTTACATAAGCAAGAACTAATATTGTACGTGCAACCAACGTGCATAGAATGCATGCACATGTGTCTTTGTTATTTTATATAATATTAAGAGAGTAGAACTCTCTCAGTTCATAATACTTAATATGGCTATTTTTAGTTTAATATAAATGCATTAGATACATTTCCAAAAAAAAAAAAAAAATCTTAGGGAGTTTATGAAGTTTAGCCAAATGCAACATCATTGGTAAACAGCAACTTGCCAGGAAGAACGAATGATGAAGATACTGAAGAACTCTCGGATGAATTGTTTATGATGATGACTATATTCCGTTGAATAATAGCAGGAATGATTCTACAAATACACCAACATTGTCAAGACAACCAGATCAAATACAAAGGCTATGAGGGGAAAAAATACGCGCTTGAAGTGTACATCCCATAGAAGGGCTGTTACTAAAGAGGAAAAAGATGGAGTACTGGAAAAAGCAAAGGCAAATGCAGCATCATCAGAAAACTTTTTTAGTGTAGTCATGCGTCGGACAAATGTCTAATGTCTACATACGATTCTTCTTGACTAACCCTTCTAAGTGGGCAAGGGACAATGTCCGTCTGAAAAGCCAGAATTTCATTCTCCGCACCTAACTGGATTCATTTAAAGCCAAATAGCATTGCCGATGTGATGGTGGCATACTGAAACAGGTTAGGATTATTTTGTGGTTCACAATTTTTTACAAGAATTTTATGTATGTGTGTTTCATATCGCTAGTGGAATAAATGATAGCATCGTCCTTGATATCAGCATTTTTCAAGTTGTAGAGGCGGTAATGCCACCAGAATGTCCCCTAAGGCATAAGTACCTTGAAGATCATATATTAGCAACGCTGCAGGTTCCGGAATGCCATTAAACTCTCAAACTCTCTAAATTTCTCTTCATTACTACAAATGATCAACCACAATTTAAATCAACTATCCAACAATTGAACAATACAATGCATGAGAATCACGTGCAATTCACGTACGTGCGCACACTTGCATGTGTGTATAGGTTTTGTCTTTGTTCTATTTCTTCCATTTCTTTCTTCCAAAAGTGTTTCACAGCACTTGTACCCTCTAGAACCATGATAATAAACCACAGTAACGAAGTTTTTTTAATCATGCTACATTTAACTAAAGAGAGGCCGAAGAACTACCATTTACACAGAGGTCCTCAAAAGGCTGCTATTTTTCCATTCATTTTCGACTGGCATTGTGTATAAAGGGGAATTAGGTTTCTTGCATTTACACATTTTTATGTGACTGCACATATCTTCTTTTTATTCATTGCTGCTAATGCATTTATTGTGATCTTGCTATTTTCTCTTTTTTCATTTATAACTTGTGAAAACACTATACATCTACGGTACCGTGCACAAATGGGCCCCACATTTGTGTGTTTTAATTTGAGACGCTAAAACTCTTTCGAAAGTAATACCTGCTTCTACAGAATAAGGACGACTTGGTGGGGTAAGTAGATATAGAAAACTAGAAGAATAAGGACGATTTCTTTTTCTTCATTGCTGTTATTGCCTTTATTGCGATAATGCCATTTTTCTTCCATTTATAACTTGTGAATAATGCTATATATCTACAATACCGTGCACCCATGGGTCCACATTGTGTACTTTAATATGAGACACGAATACTCTTATGAAAGTAATACATAGTTCTGTAGAGTAAGAAAGATTTTTTGGGATTAGTAGATATTGAGAACTAAAAGAAATAAATTAGAAATATTTTAATTTTTCAATTACTTTAATTATGCTGATGATATTTTCAAGTTCTATAAATTTGGAAAAATTTCTTAATGAAATAACTTGACGAATTGAATTTCCTATGTATAGATTCTTTTTAATGTGGTTTCATTTTTGTAATTTTGGAACTATTTACTTTATGATTGTAGGATGAGTATAGTTACCAAACTCGTGTTTTCAACTGAGACTTACAAAGAGAATTTGGCTGTAAGAGAAAGAGAAAGGGAAATGTGCCACCAAGAACTCAAGATGAAGATAATGAATATTCTGACAATGATGATGATTACCACCCAGAAAAAAACCTAAGGAGACTACCTACCAGAGAAAATACATAGGCTCCTAGGGGAAGCAATAAGGGCAGATGGCGTCCTACCAAACGGATTGGTGAAAATCCATTGCAGTTCACATTCCACAGAGCTGTTGTAACTGGATAGGTGAAAGTGAGGGCAGTACAAAAATCTGAGGCAAATGCAGTGTCATTGGTAAACAGTAACATGTTAAGAAGAACTAATGATGAAGATACTAATGAACTCTCCTATGAATCTTCTGATCATATTGACTATATTTTGATGAAAAATCTGAAGAATGAATCTGCTAATACACCAACATTATCGAGACTACTGACTAGATCAAATGCAAAGGCTAGGAGGGAAATAAATAAGCTCTTGAATTGTACATCCCGTAGAAGGGCTGTTACTGTAGAGGATAAAGAGGAAGCACTGGAAAAGCAAAGGTAAATGCAGCATCATCAGAAAAATGTTTTACTTTAGTCATGCCGCCTACACATGTCCACAGACGATTCTTCTTGACTATCCCTTCTGAGTGGGCAAGGGTCAATGTCCATCCAAAAAGTCAAGATTTTGTTCTCCAAACCGAACTTGATACATGTAAAGCCATATAACATTGCAGATGTGATTGTGGCAGACTGAGAAAAGGGTTGGGATGATTTTGTGGTTCACAATTTTTTAGAAGAATATGATGTCTGTGTGTTTCATCTCGCCAGTGGAATAAATGATGGCATCGTCCTTGATGTTAGCATTTTTCGAGTTGTAGAGGAGGTGATGCAACCAAAATGTTCCTCAAGGCATAATTACTTTGAAGGTCATATCTTGGCACAGCTGCAGGTTCAAGAATGACTTTTAACTCTCAATTCTGCAACTTCTTATAGGAGAGTTACTACTTTCTTTAAGATTAAAATTATAGTTTTACTGTGTATTTTTTTAATTAGATTTTTGTTAACTTCTTTTTCATGCTCAAACCAGTATTACAACAATTGCAAGGATTGATTATTTCCTTCATTCTTAAGTATGTTGATAAATCTAAAATATTTATGAATTCCATCCAAAAAAAAAAAGAAAAAACTGAGCCTTCCAAAGGGGTCGAAGAAGCTAAACGTGTCATTACGAGAGCAAGTAGAGACAAATTAAACGCATATTACACTAGCACCACTTAAATAAATGACTATTACTCTAATGATCTCTTCCAAATCAGAATGTTACAGAAACTTCTTCTGCAGTGATTTTACATAATTGATATTATGTTTTAACAGTTTCCTAAACTTTTATAGTGCATAACGTGCATACATTCGTGCATATGACTAAACATTTGCCTTTTGATTGAATTAAATGGATACCGGGATCGACTATCGAAGTTAGATAAAAATATCTTATTGAAAATAAAAATTACACCTTATAATATATGTACAAGTTCCAAATATGTCAATACTGCATGTGTAGAGAACAAGCAAGAACTAATGTTGTACATGTAACCAACGTGCATAACATAAATTTTCAATGGGCTTGGGGGCTGGACCGAGCTACCCGGTCTGGAACCCTCCCCCCAACAAATCTGTCTCTGTGCATATGTGTGTCTTTTTTCTTTTACACTATTGAGAGAGTTCATATTACTTGATCTGACTATATGTTTAGTTCATTATAAATGCACTGGATACATTTCAACAATATTTCTTAGCTAGTTTATGAAAAAAGCAAATTGACATGTATAATAACATAGAATGAAATATTCTCTCACCATAAATATTACTTTTCTTGTAGTCTTCTCAACCCAAAGAGAGAGATTGGGTGGCTAGTGCACTCAAGAGTGCTTCTTAATCAAGTTGGTCCCCTTCAAGTTGAGAGTTTATCTCAATCCATTTAATTGATCCAGTTCGAAGATTAACGTTCGAGCTTCAGAATTTATTCTTAGCTGAGGCAGGGGTCTCACAGTAACATTGGCTGTGGGACCCCGAGTATTCCTTCCACCAGCACCTGTACCTACGCCGCTTTCCATTGACCCGCCATAAGCTGTCTCCTGCTCCATGTAAAAGAGTGCACAAAAAGAAAACAAAATAGATTTAAAAAGGCAACTGAACATGGAACAAATGTAGAAAGAATGACCTAGAGAATCACCAATCTGGAGATGAGTTTCCTCAGCCCAGTTGCGGAATTCATCAACCGAAGTTGGAACTTCCCATAAACTGTTTTCATGACCAACCACAAACTCTCTGGATTCAGAAAGAGTAAAGTAAAAAAAAAAAAGGAAAAAACACTTGTGATGAGCATAAGACAGTAGTTTTCAGTGAAGCCATTTTCAGCGAATATAGATTCATTGTAAAGAAATAGTCGGATAACTTATTAGGGACTTTCACTGCTATGAGTTGCTTGCTTATACTTCAGCACATGAAATATTGTTGGTAACCTGAACTATACATTCACAATATTTATAAATTTATTTACATCACAAATCTATGAAAAATTCCTTTCCTCCCTCTCTTTTGTTCTGCTGACATGAGGAAGCTCTTGCGGTATTTATCTAATGATAGCGAAGATTTACTAATAACAATAATATAAAACTAAAATATTTAATTTCATTACTACAAAGGCTCAACCACAACAGTGAAACAACTTAGCAATAAATCATGTGCAACATTTGCGTGCATGCTCTTGCCGAAAGGAAGCACAATTTTTTTGAACTACCGTTTACAAGAATGTCCCCAAAAGACCACTACTTTTCCATTGATTTTCACCTGGCATCATGTATAAAAGGGAATTTATGGTTTCTTGCGTTAGATATTTTTCTGTGATATCACATATCTTCTTCTTCTTCTTCTTCTTCCTTTTTTTTTTTTTAATATTGCTTCTTTTGCCTTTATTGCAATATTTCCATATCTTCTTTTCCATTTATTACTCGAGAATAATGCTTTATATCTACTCTACCATGCACACATGGGCCAACATTATCTTAATTTGAGACATGAACACTATTATGAAAGTAATATATTATTATAAAGAATAGGGAAGATTTGCTGGGATAAGTAGATATAGAAAACTAAAAGAAATAAAGTAGAAATATTTTAATTTTTCATCTATGTTAATTATATAGATTTCGAAATTTTTTATATTGAAATAACTTGATGAATTGAACTTCCTATTTATAGCTTCTTTCTAATATGGCTTCATTTTCGTAATTTCCGAACTATTTACTTTTCTGATAGGAGGATGTCAAACTTGTGTTTTCAGCTGAGCCTTACAAAGGGGATTTGGCTGTAAGAGAAACAGCAACATGTCAGCAAGAACTGAAGATGAAAATATTGAATCTTTCAACGATGATGATGACTACCCTCCAGTAAAATGAATAAGGAGAGTACCTACCACAGATAATGCAAATGCTGGTGTGGGACCAGTAAGGGCAGATGGCGTTCTAGCAATAGGATTGGCAGAAATTCGTTGCAGCGCACATTCCGTAAAAGGGCTGTAACTCGACAGGTAAAAGGGAATGCTCTGCCAGAAGCTAAGGCAAATGCAGCATCATTGATAAACAATCACGTGCCAGGAAGAACCGATCGTGTAGGTAGCGATGAACTTCCAATGAATCTTCTGAGACGATTATTATATCCATGTGAAAAATCTCAGGAATGGTTCTGCAAATACACCAACATTATCAAGACTACCAACAAGAACAAATGCTAGGCTTGGAGGGCAAAAATAAGCACTTGAAGCGTACATCCGTAGAAGGGCTGTTACTGAATAGGAAAAAGAAGAAGCAAAGGCAAATGCAGCTTCATCAGAAAACTGTTTTACCGTAGTCATGCACCCAACACGTCTATAGAGTATTCTTCTTGACTATCCCTTCTAAGGGCAAGGGTCAATTTACATTGAAAAGTGAAGATTTTTTTTCTCCGCACCGAATGGGATACAGTTAAAGCAAAATACCGTTGGAGATGTGATGATGGGGGACACAAAAAAGGTTTGGACGATATTGTGGTTCACAATTTTTTAGAAGAATTTGATGTATGTGTATTTCATGTCGCCAGTGGAATAAATGATGGCATCATCCTTGATATCAGCATTTTTCTAGTTGAAGAGAGGGTCATGAATGCCCATTAAGGCATAAGTATCTTGACAGGTAGCCTAAAATGCAATTGCGATTCCACACATTAATGACACAGATGCAACATACGTGCCTATAATAGAAATGTGGCATTATATCCTAGCCTCTACGAATATTAATGAAAATGTATAAAAAATCAAGCACCATCAACTAAAGGCGACCATCATAACAAAAAAGGAATAATAACAGCAATAACAATAATTTAAAACTAAATATTTTATTTCATTACTACAAAGGCTTAACCACAAACAATGAAACAACTGAACAATAACACTTAGGAGACGTGCAGATTGCGAGCATGCATGCACTTGCATGAAAGGAAGCACTAATTTTATGAATTGCCATTATACCGATGTAACTAGAGGACCAATATTTTTCTATTGTTTTTCTCTTGGTATCTTGTATAAAAGAAAATTAGGGTTTCTTGCATTTAGAAATTTTTTTGTGACTACACATATCTTATTTTTCTTCATTGCTGCTGTTGCCTTTATTGGAATCTTGCCATTTTTTCTTTTCAATTTATAATTTGTGAATAATGCTATTTATTTACTCTACCGCACACACATGGGACATATTTGAATACTTAAATTTGAGACACGAACACTCTTACAAAACCAATACACGGTTCTATAGAATTAGGAAGATTTGTTGGGATAAGTAGATATATAAAACTAAGAGAAACAAACTAGAAGTATTTTCATTTTTCATCTGTGTTATGTTAATTATGTTGATGATTTTTCCAAGTTATTTAAATTTGGAAAATTTTCATAATGAAATAACTTGATGAATTGAACTTCCTATTTATAGCTTGTTTTAAATGTGATTTTTGGTAATATTAGAACCATTTACTTTCTGATTGGAGTATGATTATAGTTATCATCCTGTAAAATTCCTTTGAAGACTACCTACCAGACCTAATGCAAAGGCTAGTAAGGGAAACAATAAGGGCAGACACCATTATAGCAATAGGATTGGTGGAAATGCGTTGCAGCTGACATTCTATAGAACAGCACTAACTGGAGAGGTAAAAGTGAAGGTAGTACAAGAAGCTAAGCAAATGCAGCTTCATTGATAAACAGTAATGTGCCAGGAAGAATGAAGATACTAATGAACAATACGATGAATCTTCTGATGATGACGACTATATTCCGGAGAAAAATCTCATGAAAGATTCTACAAATATACCAACATTCTCAAGACTACCAAATCAGATCAAATGTGAAGGCTAGGAGGTAAGTAAATAAGTGCTTGAAGTGTTACATACCGTCGAAGGGCTATTACTGATGAGGAAAAAGGAGAAGCACTGGAAAAAACAAAGGCAAATGCAGCATCGCCAGAAACTGTTTTACTGTAGTTATGCATCCGGCACATGTCTACAAATGATTCTTCTTGACTATCCCTTCTAAATGGGCAAGGGTCAATGTCCATCCAAAAAGTCCAGATTTTGTTCTCCGCACTAAACAAGATACTTTGAAAGCCAAATACCGTGGCACGTGTGATGGTAGAAGACTGAAAAAAGGTTGTGATGATTTTGTGGTTCACAATTTTTCAGAAGAATTTGATATCTGTGTGTTTCATCTTGCCAGTGGAATAAATCATGCCACCGTCCTTGTTATCAGCATTTTTCGAGTTGTAGAGAGGGCGATGCCACCAGAATTCCCATTAAGGCCTAAATACCTTGAAGATCATATCTTCGCACAACTTTAGGTTTTGGAATGACATTAATCTCTCAAGTCTAAAGCTTCTTATTGGAGAGTTACTACTTTCTTTAAGACCGGGAATTATGGTCTTACTGTGTAGTCTTTTCATTAGCTTTTTGTTAGCTTCTTTTTCATGCTGAAACAGTATTTCAACAATTTAAAGGATTGGTTATTTCCTTCATTCTTTAAGAACGTTGATGAATCAAAAATACTTTATGAATTCCATCTGGATAAAAAAGAAAAAAAAAATCCTATCCTTCCCCACTTTATTTCCCCTAACATCAGGAAGCATAGGAAGCATATGCAGTATGACCTCTAATGAACTTGTATTTTATCCTAAAGTGACAGAGTAACTTCTAAGAGTTCTGTACTAACGTTAAATAAGTTACAATTATCAAGAAAATAATAGTCTTCAAAATTTTCCTAGTTTTATCCAGTGTTGGAGGTTATTTCACAAATAGTTCAAAAAAAAAAAAAATGTACAGTCTCTATCAATCTCAATGTCTTTCCCAGCGCACATAATACATTTACATATAATTTTCTTGCAATAAGGAAATGTTCTTATGTACTGTTCAACTCACTATTTGAAATTATTGTGTGATATCTAATTAAGGACAGTATAGTTGCAGAATCATGATCTCAATTACATCATCTTCCCCCAATAATTTTATAATACACACGGACTCTAACATGCATTTGCAAGTCCACACAAGAATAACACGGATGCAACATAAGTGCCTTTAACTGAATTGGGCATTAAATCCTAGCCTCTACAAGGATTAAAGAATATGCGTCATAAATCAATCACCATAATTAAGACAATGATTTATCTATTTTTTAGCCTAAACCTGTCAAGAAATCATACAATTAACTAAGGAAACAACCATAAAAAGGAAACATTGCAAAACTAAAATTTTTCTTCATTACTCCAGAG
This sequence comes from Fraxinus cuspidata, assembly GCA_903798385.1. Taxonomy (NCBI): domain Eukaryota; kingdom Viridiplantae; phylum Streptophyta; class Magnoliopsida; order Lamiales; family Oleaceae; genus Fraxinus; species Fraxinus cuspidata. Next base: position 22,566 of record CAIGRP010054663.1, read on the forward strand.
GCTCAACCGCAATTTGAATCAGCTATGAAACAATTGAAAAATACCATGTGTGAGAATCACATACAGTTCGCGTGTGGGCGCACACTTGCACAGGTGTACATGTTTTGTTGTTGTTCGGTTTCTTCCAAAAGTTTTGCACACCACTTATACCCTTGAGAGCCATGATGTTAAACCTCAGAAATGAAGCTCGATTTCTTTGTCTTCATTGCTGTTATTGCGTTTATTGCTATCTTGCCATTTTTTCTTTTCCATTTATAACTTGTGAATAATGCTATGTATCTACTCTACCGTGCAAGCGTGCACACATGGGCCCACATTGTGTATTTTAATTTGAGACAGGGACACTCTTAAGAAAGTAATATATGGTTTGTAGAATAAGGAAAATTTCTTGGGATAAGTAGCTATTGAAAACTAAAAGAACTAAACTACAAATATTTTAATTTTTAATTTTTGTTAATTATGTTGATGATTCCAAGCTCTATAAGTTTGGAAAAAATTCTTAATGAAATAACTTGATGAATTGAACTTTCTAGGTATGGATTTTGTTTAACGTGTTTTCATTTTTATAGTTTCAGTACTATTTACTTTCTGATTGTAGGATGAGTATAGTGACCAAACTTGTATTTTCAATTGAGCCTTACAAAGGGTTCGCTGTAAGAGAAAGAGAAACATGCCAGAAACAACTCAATATGAAGATATTGAATCTTTCGACGATGATGATGTTAAGGAATAAAATCTCACATTGAATAAAGATGAAAACATACACCAAGTTATAAGGATTTGGACTACTCATCGTAATAAGGTTGATCTTTTAAGATAAAACTCCAAATCTTAATATGGTATCAGAGCCCGTTAAGCTCCAACGAGCGATTTGATCGAATTAAGACTCAAAAAATTGAGCACACAGATTTCAAGTCTATTCTACTCAAACGAGCTACTATCTTGCAAGGGCATGTCAAGAGATAAAATTTTACATCGAATAAAGATGAAAACATAAACCAATTTATAAGGGTTTGGGGTATTCCTCTTAATAAGGGTAACTTTTTAAGATGGAACCTCAAATCCTAATAGATGATTACCACTCAGTAAAAAGCCTAAGGAGACTACCTACCAGAGCAAATACATAGGCTCGTAGGGGAAACAATAAGGGCAGGTGGCGTTCTACCAAAACAATTGGTGGAAATCCATTACAGCTCACATTCCGTAAAGCAGCTGTAACTGGAGAGGTAAAAGTGAAGACAGTACAAGAAGCTAAAGCAAATGCAGTATCATTGGTAAACCATAACACGCTAAGCAGAACTCGTGATGAAAATACTAATGAACTCTCCTATAAATATTCATTGACTATATTATGATGAAAAATCTTAAGAATGATTCCACTAATACACCAACATTATCGAGACTACTAACTAGATTAAATGCAAAGGCTAGGAGGGAAATAAATAAGCTCTTGAAGGGTACATCCCGTATAAGGGCTGTTACTGTAGAGGGAAAAGAGGAAGCACTGGAAAAGCAAAAGCAAATGCAGCATCATCAGAAAAATGTTTCTTTATTCATGCGGCCTACACATGTCTACAGACGATTCTTCTTGACTATCCCTTTGAAGTAGGCAAAGGTCAATGTCCATCCAAAAAGTTAAGATTTTGTTCTCCGCACCGAACTGGATACATATAAAGCAACATAACATTGTAGACGTGATGGTGGCGGATTGAAAATAAGGTTGAGATGATTTTGTAGTTCACAATTTTTCAGAAGAACGTGATGTCTGTGAGTTTCATCTCGATGGTGGAATAAATGAAGGCATCGTCCTTGATGTTAACATTTTTTGAGTTGTAGAGGAGGTGGTGCAACTAGAATGACCCTTAAGGCATAAGTACTTTGAAGGTCATATATGTTGGCACAGCTGCAGGTTCAGGAATGACCTTAAACTCTCAATTTTATAGCTTCTTAACGGAGAGTTGCTACTTTCTTTAAGATTGAGAATTATGGTGTTCTTGGGTAATCTTTTTATTAAATTTTTGTTGACTTGTTTTTCATGCTGAAACCAGTTTACAACAATTGCAAAGATTGATGGTTTCCTTCATTCTTAAGCATGTTGATGAATCTAAAATATTTTTGAATTCTATGAAAAAAAAAAGAGCCTTCCAAACGGGTAGATTAGGCTAAATGTGTCATTGTGAGAGCAAGTTGTGACAAATTAAGCGCATATTACACTAGTATTTCTTAAATGACTATTACACTAATGCTCCCTTCCATTTCAGAATTTACAGAAACTTCTTATACAATGACTTCGCATAATTGATATTCTCTTTAACAGTTTCCTAGACTTTTGGCGTGCATACGTTTGTGCATATGCATATCTTTCTTCTTTTATGTATAATGTAGCAGGTCGTTAGCTCTTCCAAAATATAATGTATGTAGTTTACTTTTTATAATGTATTTGAGCTGGATTCTAAGGAAAATGAGGAAAAAAAAATTCCCATGAGCAATATTTTGTGGTTTCTAATTTAGACAAACTTTTGACTGAGTTAAATGGATATTGGGATCATCGAAGTTACATACATTTATCTCATTGAAAATAAAAACTATACCTTATAATATACATCAAGTATATAGGTAAATATTGCATGTGCAGAGTACGAGCAAGAACTAATGGTGTACGTACAACCAACGTGCATAACATGCATGCAAATGTATGGTTTTGTTCTTTTACATAATACTGAGAGAGTTCATAATACTTGATTTGCCTATATTTTTAGTTTATTATAAATGCATTGGATACATATCAAAAATGTTTCTTAGCTAGTTTATGAAGAAAGCAAATTGACATGTATAGCAAAAAATGAAATATTCTCTCATGAATATTAATTCTAAGGAGATTGCAGCTACAGTACCAAATATTTCATTTAGTAGTAGACTTGACCCAAACTTTTCATTTGTGCCGCACATGATACCAATGTTTTCAAAAATTCGCACTTGAAGTCTAAATAGATGGAAGCTCATCAATTTGACTGTTAGTTGACCATTAAAAAAATTTGACCTCTTTTGTCCAATATAAAAGGAGTAAAATTGTATTTTTTCTATTATTCCACATAAAATAATGTTATAATAACTAAATAAAAATATAAAAAGAAAAGAAAAGGGAGGACTCTTCTTCTTCACCAAATCAAAGAACCACCGCCACCTTCCACTATCCACCACTTTCAACTATTACAATTTCAATATTAATTCACAATGATCAAAATCAAAATCAAAATGAGAAATGAAAAATAAAAATCACTTACCACTATAGGGAGGGGGTCTTTGACTTCGCATACTCCCAGTTCCTATAATTCACAGGCTTTGAAAAATTAATGAAGTCATCAATCCTACCCAAGATGGTTGGTGGCAGAGTGGCGATGTTGGTGGAAGGTAGCAGTGTTATGTTATTATATACAGTACTTACACTCAATTAGTGCGAATCTTCTACTTCTTCTAATTTTAGATGTCTATATAGTACTTACACCCAATTAGTGCTATTAGTCATGTTTGTCGTGGTGATGCTTGGTGGGTGAGGTTTTGGTGGGTTTTAGTTTTGAGGTGGGTGGTGTGTGAGGGGGTGAGTGGAGAAGAAGATGAATACGAGTTTTGGTGGGTTTTGATTTTGGGGTGGGTGGAGAAGAAGATGAATAGTGTTTTTTGGTTTTTCGATTTAATTATTAATATATTATAATTATTTTTTTGTTGAAAAATGTAAAGTTGTCATTTTATGGTTTTAAAATTAGTCAGAATTATGGTCAACATTAATTATTTGGCCAACTATCAGTTTTCATCCATTGGGACTTTAACTGCAAGTTTTTGAAAGATTTGGTATCGTGGTTGATACAAATAAAAGGTTTGAATCAATCTGCATAAAAGTGAAAGATTTGGTACCTACACTGCAATTTTCCTTTACCTCAATGTAGTCTTCTCAACCAAAAAGAAAGATTGGGCAGCTAATACACTGAAGAGTGCTTCTTAATCAAGTTGGTCCCCTTCAATGTGAGAGTTTATCTCAATCCAGTTTAAAGAAAAAAGAAATGAAATTCAAGCTTTAGAGTTAATTAACTTCGAGAATAATCCAATATGACAAATGTGACAACAATATAATGTTTATTCTCAACTCCTGATCCGAAAACTCTAAACAATAAAACATTGTAAGAAAAGAGATACTAAGACAAGAAAAGGATTTGCTGAATAATATTCAGCAAACCTGCTGAATAAAGCAACGAGTGAAGAGGAGAAGAGAATGCTGAATAATGATTTTATTCATTTTAATCTGCTTACAAAAATGAAGGCTTAATTATAAATATATAGAACAAATTCTAACAAACCTATACAAGTGTCAAATAACTATTGGCACACCTATTATACCAAAATACTAACAATAACAGAATGGGAATCTACTCTTCTCCTAGCATGTGCGTCCGTTCCATGTAGTGCATCCCGTTGATGAATCTTCTAGGCTATTCTTGATTGTTCCAGCTTGCAATCTTCAGCTTGTGACCAAGGATAATCTTGAATTTCAATAGCCCTCCTCAAGGTGGAGAGTAGATGTCTTCTACTCCCATCTTGATCAAATGAGAATAGAAAACATTAGATGTGAGAGGCTTAGTTAGTATATCAACAATTTGTTCACCAGTCCTAACATGCTTCGTAACAATGCTTCCTTCCTATAGTTTCTCACGCACTAAATGACAATCTAACTCGATGTGTTTCGTTCTTTCATGAAATATCGGATTAGCAGCTATGTGTAAAGCTGCTTGATTATCACATAACAACTTTGCCGACTGTGAATGAGGCACCTACAGATCATCAAGAACGTATTTTAGCCATGTTAATTCACAGCAAACAGCAGCCATAGCCCTGTACTCTGCAACTGCTGAAGACCTTGAGATCGTGCTTTGTTTCTTGGATTTCCAAGATATCAAAGATGAACCAATGAACACACAATACCCAGTTACTGATCTTCTAGAATCTGGACACCCACCCCAATCTGAATCACTATATGCCTTAATTTGTAAATCAGAGGATGAAGGAAACAACAGTCATTGGCCTGGTGATCTTTTGATATACTTAAGCATCTTATGTACAGCATTCATATGTGGTAATCTAGGTGATTGCATATATTGGCTCAACAAATTCACTGAATAAGATATATCAGGCCTAGTAATTGCTAAATAGAGTAACCTCCCTATCAACCTTCTGTATGATGCAGGATCAGCAAGAATTTCTCCACCATCTTTGGACATTTTGGTGTTTTGATCAAGTGGTATTTTGGCTGGAGTGGCCCAAATGGTTCATGTGTCTGTTAAGCTATCCAATGCATACTTTCTATGGCAAATTTGAATTCCCTTTGCTGATCGAGCCACCTCTATTCCAAGAAAATACTTCAAGTTTCCCAAATCTTGGATTTTGAACTTATTATCAAGTGTAACTTTAAGTGAGTTGATAACCTTCTCATCATTTCCAGCCATTATTATGTCATCTACATAAACTAACATAGCTGTAAATGAGTCACCTGAGCTCTTTTTGAATTGGCTATAATCAGACTTGGATTGGTGGAATCCTTGATTGATGATGAAGGCAGACAATTTTTAGTACCATTGTCTAGACGCCTGCTTTAAACCATACAAACTTTTATTAAGTTTACAAACCTTTGAGGCCCCTATCCACACAATAACTAGGAGGTACTTTCATATAGACCTCTTCCTCCAAGTCCCCATGTAAGAATGCATTGTTTACGTCAAACTGATGTAAGTACCAATTCCTTGCTCCTGCCACTGCCACTGCAAGCAATGTTCTCACTGTTACTAACTTTGCCACTGGTGAGAATCTCTCGTGGTAATCAGTTCCCTCCAGCTGAGTGTATCCCTTTGCAACCAACCTTGCTTTATACCTTTTAATTGTTCCATCAGCATTGAATTTTACTTTAAAAACCCATCTACATCCTATAGGTTCCTTTCCAAGTGGTAAATCTGTCACAGTCCAGGTATGATTTAACTCAAGAGCCTTTATCTCAGCCTGTATGGCTTCACACCACATAGGATTTTTGATAACTTCTTGGTAAGTATCAGGTTCTGATTGTGTTAGTATAGATAAGGCAAGGATTTTGTACTTACTGGATATTCTGTGATGTGAAAGTGTTGCATTCAGAGGAAATGGTTTACCTGAAGTTGCAGCACCTCTCTTCTTGTTGGACTTTTGAGAATGAGTGAGTGAGTATGCTTGTTGACAAATGAAATCTTATAGGTAAATTGGTGTTCTTATACTTCTATCAGATCTTCGTGGCATGTGAGAAGTCTCTATAACATTAGGTGAGGAATCAAGTCCAACAGAGGGTTCATTGGCTTCAGAAGATTCTATGTTTTGCCAAGATTTTGTTCTGGCTCAGTTTGTGATTGGAAATTGGGATCATCATGATAGTTTAAGTTAATATTGCTTGGTCGGGGATAAGCTAAGTCTGTAGGACCAGGTAACTTATGAGAGAGATTTGGCACATGATCATCAACCTTAGCACTGGAATCTCTGCAAGGAAATATCCGTTCATGGAAAATCACATTTCTTGATAGAAAAATTTTATTGGTTTCCAAGTCTAGCAATTTGTAACCTTTGGTCCCAAAAGGATATCCCAAGAACACACATCCCCTTGCCCTTGAATCAAACTTGTGTCTGTTATGTACGGATGTAGCAGCAAATGCAAGGCAACCAAACACCCTAAGGCTGGAATAACAGGGCTTAATTTTAAAAAGGACTTCAAAGGGTGTTCTATTATTAAGTATGGGAGTAGGTGTCCTGTTTATAAGAAAGACTGTCATAAGGACACAATCATTCCAATATAGCATAGGTAGCCCACTTTGAAATCTTAATGCCCTTACAACATTTAAAACATGTTGATGTTTTCTTTCAACAATAGCATTTTGTTGAGGAGTCTCAACACACACTGTCTGATGTATTATTCTTTTTTCAGAATAAAATTGTTTTAAGTTAAACTCCCCTCCATTATCTGTTCTGATGACTTTATTCTTGGAATGGAATTGTGTCTCAATCATGGTATAAAAGGTTTGTAAAATGATTGAGGCATCAGATTTTAATTTCAACAAGTAAATCCAAGTGCACTGGCAGTATTCATCGACAATGGTGAGAAAATATTTTGATCCATCATAAGCAAGGTTAGTACAAGGCCCCCATAAGTCACAATGAATCAAATCAAAGCATTTTTCAGATTTGCTTTGGCTAATACTGAAAGGTAGCCTATGTAATTTTGCTAAAGGACATATAGAACAGGGGATCTTTGTGTCTTTTGCTCCAAATTCATGGTGTAAATCAGTCAAGTGTAACCTAGAATCTGAGGGGTGGCCTAATCTAAAATGCCACAGATCAAAAACTTCTTTATTGGGAATACTGGAGGTGGACAAAACAACTTTGTTAACAATTGCAGGTAAGTCATGGATCAGGCTTATAGAAGACACTTCTCCTTGTACTAACTGATACAATCCCTTCCTTACTTCACCCAGACCAATCGTCCTCCAAGTTGAAAGGTCCTGCACATAACATGAGTTAGAAGTAAATATAAGACAACATTTTGATGTTTGAGCAAGTTTTCTGGCAGAGACAAGATTGAAGGAAAATGATGGTACACACAAAACATCGTGAAGTACTAAGTCATTTGTGAGTTTAACACTTCCTTCATGAGTAGCCATTGTTATATCCCCATTAGGTAGAGTCACAGATTAAGACATTTTTGATTTAATGACTGTGAGAAACAAAGCTGAGCAGACCATATGGTCTGTAGCCCTAGTGTCTATAATCTAAAGTGTGTTTAAGTTGGGCTCAACCTTTTGTTGTAAGCTGACAAACACATATAAGTACCAGAAATTTTGGATGTATCAATGTGCTTTGCATAATATTCACTGGTTTGTGGTTTCAGCAAGGCTATGAATATTGCTCTTGAGTTAAACTAACTGGATTTCTGTCATTAATCTGCTCCTGTGCAGGTTCCAAAGGATTAGTATTATGGTTTGCAAAAATGACATTTGCCTGTGTCCTTCAATGCAGTCTGTGACCTAGTGGATATCCATGAATTTTGTAACAATTATCTATGCTATGGCCTGGCATTTTGCAATGAGTGCAAGTTGGTTTATCCATATTTACCTTAAAACACCTACCCATCGAGTGCCCAGACATCTTGCAAAAAGTGCAATAGTACTTCTTCTGTGGTCCCAGATTACCTCTCTCCCCAACACTCCTTGATACCAGCGCCATTCGTTCAGTGGTAGGCATGTAAATAGAAAAATCTCTTCTCTTCTCTTCCTACTAGATTATGGAATACACTTCATTTAGTTTTGGAAAAGGCTTTATCAGCAATATCTGCGCCTTGAGACCTTTGTAAGAGTCATTTAGCCCCATAAGGAATTTCATTACCCAATCTCTTTCTTGACTCTCAACCACTATCCTCAATCCTCCACAGGTACAGCCAGGAATGGACTCATAGTTCATTAGCTCATCAAGTAGCGTTTTAAGCTTTGAAAAGTAAGTACTTACTGTGTCTTGACCATGTTTCAGCACTGCAATGCCTTGCTTGACTTCATATATTCTAGGGGCATTTTGTTGGGCTAGACGTTGCTCCAATTCCAACCACAGTTGGTGTGCTGTTTCAGCATAGAGAGTGCTTGCCTTTATGTCTACTGATATGGTGTTTTGCATCCAAGTAATAATAATGTCATTGCAACGAAACCAATGTTCCATTAAAGGGTTATCCACACTGGTTAGCTCACATATGCTGCCATCAATGAAGCCCAATTTGTTCTTAATCCGAAGAGCTCTTTTCATGGACCTTGCCCAAGAGTGGTAATTGGTAGAGTCCAGCATCTGAGTTACCAACAATGCTTCTGAGTTCTCATTAGCTCCAATGAAGTATGGACTACTAGGAAGAGATGGATCGCATTGATTTACATTTGGATTTGCATTTTGTTTTTGATTTATATTAGAATCGACACTATTGCCTTCATTTTCAGCCATCACTGCTCTGATACCATGTAAGAAAAGAGATACTAAGACAAGAAAAGGATATCTCTGTTTGCTGAATAATATTCAGCAAACCTGTTGAACAAAGCAACGAGTGAAGACGAGAAGAGAATGCTAAATAATGATTTTATTCATTTTAATGTGCTTACAAAAATGAAGGCTTAATTACAAATATATAGAACAAATTCTAACAAACCTATACAAGTGTCAAATAACTATTGGCACACCTACTATACCAAAATACTAACAATAACAGAATAGGAATCTACTCCTCTCCAGCATGTGCGTTTATTCCATGTAGTGCATTCTGTTGATGAATCTTTTAGGCTCTTCTTGATTGTTCCAGCTTGCAATCTTCAGCTTGTGACCAAGGGTAATCTTGAATTTCAATAAACATAACCCTTTCACATTCTCCCTAAGTTGGGGTAGGGGTCTTGCGGCAACATTGGCTGCAGGACCCTGAGTATTCCTTCAACAAGCACCTGTACCTATATCGCTTGCCATTGACCCGCCATAAGCTGTTTCTTGCTCGTAAAAGCGAGCACAAAAAGCAGCCAAAAGTAACAGAATATGCAAGAAAGAAACATACCAAAGGAAACAGATCATGTGCCCCTTCAATATCTATAAGTTGAAGAAAAAAAAGGTTAGCAATCGTAAGAACTGAAAAGGGAAATATCAAAAGAAAAGAAAATAGAAGTAACGCATGCAGGGACAGGCTAGCAAAGGTTATTAGTTAGAGACTAAAGAGTATCAGCTATGAAATTGTTTTCCCCGTGAGACATGCCTGAGACTCCCAGACATATTGCTCATCATCAATGTGCCCAATCATGCTGACATCAGACCAGCTGCAAGGGCTTCCTTGAATTCCTTGGTTCCCGACCTTGCAATTGTACGAGATTATTCACCTAATCTAAAATTCAAACAAAAATCATAACGAAGCTAAACAAGTGAAAATACAGTCAATGAAATGGATACTTAGCGATTCCAATCCCACTATTGTCTTTTGAGGAAAGAGGACGAATTAATCAAGCAAGAAAACGAAAACAAAATCAATTTAAACAGCCAATTGAATATGGAACAAATGTAGAAAGAATTACCTAGAGAATCACCAATCTCGAGTTGAGTTTTCTTAGCCCAGTTGTTGAATTCATAAACCAAGATGGAACTTTCCATTAATCGTTTTCACCACCAACCACAAACTCTCAATTCAGAAAGAGTGAAAAAAATAATAATAATAATAATAAAAAAGAAACACTAGTGACAAGCATAGACTGGTTTTCAGTGAAACCATTTTCAGCCAATATAGATCCAATTGTAAAGAAACCCCCGGAGACCTTATCATGGACTTTCACTGCCATGAGTTGCTTTCTTATACTTCGGCACAAGAAATATTATTGCAACTCGAACTACAGCATTCACGATATTTATAAATTTATTTACATCACAAATCTTCGAAAAATTCTTTTCTCCCTCTCTTTTGTTCCCCTAAGATGAGGAATCACATGTGGTATTGAACTAAGGAACTGTTTTTTATTCTAATGCTTTAGAATATCTTCTATGAAATCTTTGATGTGATTATCTAATTTAGATATGCCTAATTAAAAACTTCAAATCTGTTTTTGGTAAGTTGAGCAAGAAAATAAATGACACTTGGTCTGACATGCAATCGTACACACATGAATGAGACAGATGCAACATGCGTGCCTATAGTAGAAATGTGGCATTATATCCTAGCCTCTACGGAGATTAACGAAAATATATCAAAAATTAAACCACGTTAACTAAAGGAAATCATCGTAACAAAAAAGGAACAATAACAGTAATCACGATAATTTAAACTAAAATATTTAATTTTGTTCATACAAAGGCTCAACCATGACAACTGAGCAATATTATGTAGGAGAATCACGTGCAGCTTGTTTGCGTGCATGCACTTGCACGAAAGGAAGCACTTTTTTTTTTTTGAACTACCATTTACAAGGACGTTCCCAAAAGGCTGATATTTTTCCATTCATTTTCGCTTGGTATCATGTATAAAAGGGAATTACAGTTTGCCTTTATTGAGATCTTGCCCTTCTTTTTTCATTTTTAACTTGTAAATAAATAATGCTATATAGCTACTCTACCATACCTAAGGAGACTACCAACTAGTGCTCATGAAAATGCTCGTATGGGGACCGGTAAGGGGAGATGACATTATAGCAGTAAGAATGGGGGAAATCCGTTGCAACTCACAGTGTAGAATGGTTGTCACTGGGTAGGTATAAGGGAAGGCAGTACTAGAAGCTAAGGCAAATGCAGCATCATTGATGAACAATAATGTGCCACGAAGTACAGATGATGAAGGTACTGATGAACTTCCCATGAATCTTCTGAGATGATTATTATATCCTGGCGAAAAATCTCAGGAGTGATTCTTAAAGTAAACCAACATTAACAAGACTACCAACCAGAACAAATGCAAGGCTTGGAGGGGAAAAAATAAGCGCTTGAAGTGTACATCCATAGAAGGGCTGTTACTGAATAGGAAAAAGAGGAAGCATTGGAAAAAGCAAAGGCAAATGCAGCATCATCAGAAAACTGTTTTACTATAATGCGTCCAACACATGTCTATAGAGGATTCTTCTTGACTAATCCTTCTAAGTGGGCAAGGGTCAATTTCCATCGAAAAGTGAAGATTTTTTTCTCTGCACCGAACTGGATACAGTTAAAGCAAAATACCGTTGGACATGTGATGGTGGCGGACTCAGAAAAGGTTTGGATGATTTTGGGGTTCACAATTTTTTTAGAAGAATTTGATGTATGTGTAATTCATCTTGCCAGTGGAATATAAATGATAGCATCATCCTTGATATCAGCATTTTTCGATTTTTTGAGCTGGAGAGAGGGTGATGCCACAAGAATGCCCATTAAGGCATAAGTACCTTGAAGATCGCAACTTGGCATAACTGCAGTTCGAGAATGACATTAAACTCTCAACTCTATAACTTTTTATTGGAGATTTACTACTTTCTTTAAGACTGTATAGTCTTTTTATTAGCTTTTTGATAATTTCTTTTCATCCTAAAATCATATTATAACAATTCAAGGATTGATGACTTCCTTCATTCTTTAAGTATGTTGATGAATATAAAATATTTTATGAATTCCAATCAAGAAGAAGAATATCCTTACAAAGAGGTCAATAAGGCTAAATGTGTCATTATGCGAGCAAGAAGAGACAAATTAAGCACATGTCACACTAGCGCCACTGACAAATGACACCATTACATTATAATGTTCCCTTCCATTTCAGAATTTATAGACACTTTGTCTACAATGATTTTGAATAATTGATATTCTCTTTTAACAATTTCTGACTTTTGTCGAGCATAACGTGCATATACGTGCATATATTTGTGCATATGCACATCTTTCTTTTTTTTATTTATACTAGTTTTTTGCCCGTTCAATGCATGGACCGTAATTTTTTTAAAGTAATGTTAGCGTATCAAATATTTATAGATTCAGCGGGTTTTCACCTAAATCTTATAAAAATTGACATAATAATTAGTAAAATTGAATAAGGATAATATTCTAGTAAGATTCAACTAAATAGTTTTTGCTTGCCAATTTTTTCCCAAGGAAACAATTAATGGGGATGATACTAACTTTCTAAGCTTGCAAATGTTTGACAATACATATTTGTGCTCTGTATCAAAACATTTATACGTACCCATTGAGCAAGGAAGAAGGTTTTTTGAAAAATAAAAAAGTAAAAATATTATCTAATAGATCGTAAAGCTAAGGAAACGCAATGCAATAGTTGAAGATCTCTTTAACCACTCTCAACAAAATGAGAAAGTATGATCACTGCCTTTGCAGCCAAATATGCATAATAATGAAAAGATAAATTGGAAGATTGTATGAGTAGTTTAACAAAACATGTGATCTTATTCCAACACAAATTAATAGAACACATATGAGGGAAAACGTTAGCAAAGCATCAATTTTTCAATTAGCTACATGCTACACAAAGCTTCCTATTCATCTCAATGGAAGAAGAAAACAAAGAATGATTAAAAAATAACAATGCTCAAACTGTGAAGATAGAAATTAAATTCAATGTACATAAAAGCAACGTCCATCAAACACGACACTCTTCATCTCACTGCAAATCTCACTGCAACTGTGACACCTTTATAGCACTTATATAAGGTGTCCATGAAGGTTTTCTGTGTACCTACAAAATTGGAAAAGTGTTTCTATTATCTTCACATAATCAATGATACACGAAGTGATAGAACAATTGCTCGATCAGAAGAACAAATGAAGAGTAGGAAAAAAAAACTCACAAGAATATTCATTTGTATATTTGTTACATACATGTATAGAGGAAAAGCAAAAGAGGTTAAAAACACAGTTATTCATCCAACTTATTGTGTTAATTATTTTTTGTCACCAAAAGTAATTAACTAATGCATACTGATTTTATAACTAAAATATTACCTCAAGAAATAGAATATACTATACGTGAATGGTTAAAGAATCCTTACCGTTAGCCTGTGATGACTACCAACAATTTTTATACCGAGTATGTGTTCCTTGTCATTGAGCAGTTCCAACCTCTCAATGCTAGTTGTGGTAGGAAGTCCCGACCTTGCGTTCAACTCTCAATCATTTCCAATCTTTAGATCACCCTCAATGGAGCACCTCTTGATAAATGGTTATTACTTCAGTGGTTGATTAAATCCCATCGCCATTGAGTCTTTTCCCTTCGATAAAAATCATGCAAGTCAAAACCTTTTGGTATTTCAAGTATTTATATCATTGTCCAAGTTTACATGTGTGTGTGATGTAGGTTTTTGTAATAAGATGTATTGTAGGAAATTTCCTTTTTGCAGTAATGAGGGACATAGAGGTACGATTATCAGAAAAATATTTAAAACCTTTTGTGAACTTTTGATTTCTCTTTATTATGATTCAATGATTCTTCAAGATCTGCTAAATTTGATATCCCATTTATAGAGTGAATATTCTTTTCCTTTTTTTTTTTTTTGCCCTTTAATGTAGCCTTCATTAGGGTAGAATTTGTAAATGGTCTAATTTATAAATGGATAGAAATGAGGGGTACATAAGTAAATATTACTTGTAGTCTATTGAAATGTATAATTGACATAGACTATTTATAAATTTTTCCAAATGGAGACGTAACTTTCAGGACAAATCTTTGATAAATAAGATATTTTTCCTCTTTCATCTTTACTTATTCTCAGAGATTTTACGAAAAATGATTATTTATAATAATTTAACAATTAATTGTATAAAATTTGAATCGTCATATGCAAGATTGCAGTAAAAGTCTTATCCACTAAATTCTAAGTTTTTTATTAGTTTTCTTAACATGATATTTGCAACAAAACTAATAAGGAAGTGACTGATTATCTCTCTACCTTATTCTATAAGATATTCTAGAAAAAAATCCACATTTTAATAAATTAATGTGTAAGTAGATTTAGGAAAAAAAATTGTTAGTTTAAATAGTTAATTTTCTATGTTTGTCTAGTTTGGATTATGCAATAGAAGTGTAGCAAATTGACCACCTTGAATGTATATATTTATTAAGAGTGAAATAAAGCCCTCAATAAGAAAGAGAGAAATTATTTAATAACTTGAAGTACATAAGACTTAAGGAACATTCCACTTTTTGATTATTTTATAATTGCTAGGGGGTGGAAAAAAATTGCGAAACGAAATTTTCCGTTTGATCCAGTTCTACATAAGTTGTGAATAATTCCAAATATTAAACTAAGAACTGAACAACTCGTTCCAATTCTCAATTCTAGTACCTGAGAATACCAACTTATAATTGAAGTTTTATATAATTTTTAGACATCGAGGCTGGTGCAATGCACCAAAGGCGTCAAAGTTCCATTTATAATTATGTTTTACTTGTTAGACTGTATTTATACACAAATTATTACAAGGTTCACTAGAGGTTAGGAAGCCTAGTATGCTATATAAATTTTCTTGCATAATTTAAATAACTGTGATTAACAAAGTTTGGTATTCGTCTTACAAAATAAAAACAAAAACGAAAAAATGGGATTCTTGTCACTTACACGAGAATGATCAAGGTCCCTTTTTTCTTATTTTACATGTCATACGTTACCTTTCTTTTTGGAGATGTTCTGTAAAATTTTTTGTTTACCTTATTTTGTATGTGGTAAGGTAACATATGTTTTACTGTGTTATTTATTATTTTATTTGTAGTTTAACATATGTATGTATTACCTTTTTGTCACCACCATCATCTCCCATCATTATCAGTCAAGTCGGATTTATCCGATCTTGACCATCCAGACTTCTTCATGATCCAAAAGCCACCACCATCCCACTCCATAAAATCATCTTTTCTAATAGAAGGTGATATTGATCGATGAAGTCTGATTTCATTATATCTATTAGTGAAATGTATCAATGGCTGGAGGATGAATCATCTTGATTCAATTCCATTAATCTTGTAATGAAATAGATAAATGCTTGTTATTTATCAAAAAAAGCTCCTTGATTTGATTATCTATCGAAAGAAAGCTCCTTGTACGTGTATATGTATGTATTTCTATATATAATCATCATTATTTATAAGAGGTATAGTAGCTAAAAAATCACGAATATTTTACCAGAATATTGCAATTAAGAATAAGGTTGTGGCGGCAATGAATTGAGCAATGAAATTGAATGCTACAACGTTATTTTGGTGGTGGCAGCTGCGGTCTGAACGTGGTGGTGGCGGTGGGTAGGTGCAGGATTTAGTGTGAGAATCTAATATGGATGATCACAATAGGATTTTATTAGACCATTGAAATCTAATGCTGCAACATCATTTTGATGATGGCAACGGTGGTCCAAGGAGCAATTTATTTATTTATTTATTATTTTTGCACCATGCTAATCTAAAGAAGAATAAATTTAATAAAAATTTATATTTTATTTATTAAAAATAATTTAACTTGGGCTGCCCTTGGCTAAAGCCCAAGTTACTCCTATATATGAGTCGATTACCCTACGGTGGCCCAGACACCGGCAGACCCAGCACTTAGCTGGCCCCCGCGACCGCCCGTGCTGGATCCGTCGGGAGCTTCAGGTGCAGCGATCGAGCAATTGAATTTTCAAAAATGTCTGCGGGTGAGAAGACAGAGAACTGAGAAGACGGGTAGAAAAAAAGAAAGATGGGGAAGATGAAGTTTGGGTGGGACTTGGGCCTTTTTTCATAATCTGGGCCTTTTTCTTTTCTTTTTTTTTTTTTT
>CAIGRP010054674.1:0-14919 GCA_903798385.1 Fraxinus cuspidata
CATGTGTAATTTATAAACAATGTTATTTTTAATATTGTCGTAATATTATTTTATATTTTTATTATCGTTAAATTCATATCAAAAGACTCGACGTTCAATATCGATAAATTGTGCCCACCCTGAATTACTTTCCTGGCTCCGCCCCTGTTCCCACCTACACATGTATTACTTCTAAAATGATGTTATTCTGTTTTTTTTATCTAAAAAAGGGAAACAATGTGCAAGCTACAATATTTGATCCCAACAAAGTAGTTTTGAAAAATCAATTGTTCTATCCAAAATATACTTAATGTCTAATGCAACAGTGAAATATATATTACTGCACTCGATCAACAAGCTTCACCATTTCTGGAACAATCGGAATACAAGAAATTCAGGAAGATCTTAGTGCACTTTTGTCATCTACATCCGTGTTTACTCCCTTTTGATAAGTTGCAGGAATACATGAACTCAAACACAGATATTTGTAATTTTTTATACTTTTCATTGTGTGTATTCATTCTTACACGTAATGACATATTTCAATGCTAGAGTCGAAGGAAAAGAGGAATAAATTTAAATATGTACTAAATACATTATTCAAGTGACACAAGTTTCGCATATTCACAAATTTCAACCATTTGCACTAAAGTTTAGACTTTGGACATTTAAAAATTTAATTATTGACTTAAAACCTATCAAACAAGAAGATATATCAAAATTTGAGAACATATATCCATCCATATACTCAAATTGACGTCCAAATTTAGTATCATTTGTTCAATAGAACTTTTTAATGTTTCAAATTTCAATAGCATTCCAAATGTATGAATCACTTCATAGCTTAGTTAAGTGATTCATCAATAAAATGACATTTAACTAATTTGATCTTATAGATTAGAAATCATTTTGAAAATTGAGTTCCTCACAATTATGTCCCATAATAAAAGTATATAAACATTAATAATCATTAGCTTACTTTGTCGAAAAGAACTATAGTACTACTATGTTTATACCTTTAAATTTAATAACATTAGATGCAAAATATTATAAACTTAAACAATACATAACTAACTTTAATAAATAAATAGTTGTAATGAGAAGTTAAATACAACAAGTACTATAAAAAGGAAAGAAATGAAAGGTAAATCTATTTGAACCAACTTTTGAATATCTTTTAAGTTTACAAAAGAATTTCTCTCAAATTTACACACATTTATTTTTACCATTAACCAACTAACGTGCAACACACTTTCACCAAATGGCAACACATGTCGGACTCAATTAACAAATGCTATGATAAAATGAAATAACAAAATATTGCACGACACGTTTCTTCAAATTTTTTTTTTCACTCAAACACGTTAAAAGAGGAATGGAAAATGAATACATGAATAATGTATAAAAATTACCTGTTTTAATTTCATAAAATTTGTACATCAGTCACATCTCTCACAAAATTAATAATTTGTTTGAGCTCTCCTTTTTGAAAAAATAGGTTTTGTAATAATTACTTTTTGGAGAATGTGGTTACAAAATAGGAAAAAAAAATTGGGTTTAAGTGTAAAATTATTTTATTGGAGGAATGTGATTGAAAATGAATTTAGGAAAAAAAAAAAAAAAGCGAGTTCTTATAGGATGTGGCTCAAACAGGAGCTAAATGTTATATTCTTTTGAAATTTTTGTATTTTGAAATGCTAAAATTTTGTCTCTTCGAAAGTAATGCAATATTCTTCTAGAATATTATAATATGTAAAGAATTTTTGCTTCTTCGATATTCTTTAGAATGATTTTATGCAAAATTGTATGCTTTTAGAGGAGAAAAAATATTTTTCTTTGAAAATATTGATGCGCATAAATTGTACTTTTTGATGAGCAACAATACAATACTCTTTTAAACTATTGGCAAGCATACACTTGTGCTTCTACGAGAGCTACAAAGTATTATTATTTCGTACTATTGACATGTATAAATTGATTCAGAAGCAATGTTTCAATGTTCTCTGGAATATTTATATGTTTGGGTTGTGTTTTTCTCAAGAACAAAAACACCATATTCATCTAGAATATTAATACTATATTTAACTACACTATTTGTTTATTTTTCTTCAGAGCAAATATTATTGTAAATTATAATATATAATTTCACATGATTTTACATATGATACGACCAGAGAAATTTCAGTGAATGAACTTGTAGAAAAAGAGCAATTACATTGTCATAGGTTTCACATTTTACCAATACAGAAAGTTTCGAGTAGTCAATAAATTTTGTTCCCCACATTTGATTTATTTTTTGTATATTCTTTTGAAACAAATGCAAATGTGAATGGACACCTTTTCAAAACAAGATTGAATTGAGTACAAAGTGATTGGGGGAAGAAAACATAAACTTTTGGTGTACTATGTAGATAGTGACGCGAATAGCATTTTTAAAAATAAATAAGAGCATTTATGCTAATAACATGTTATAAAACAAAGAGATAACAAGAATAGAAAATAGAATAGAGCCCAAACTCTTGTGTGTAATTTTATTATAACAATGACTATAAATGCAAGGTCTTAATATGAACATAATCTGAATAGAATACACTTTTTTAGATAAGATCAACTAGTTATTAATCTTAGTCCATTATTTTACAATAGATCTAGAGTTTCTTCTGTCTATTTTTTTAAATTAATTTATCTCTGGTGAGAGCTCTAGTTTGTAGTCTTTATTTTCTTATTTCGGGTCTAGAAATAAAAAAATATGCATTTTAAAATCAAAATATTTAAAAATAAAAATACATAAATTTATTTTTGGTAGGGGATAGGTATTGAAAAAAAAAAGTGATTTATTTTTTGTTCAAAGGGACTTCGGGAGGCTATCGATCAAAATTTCAAATAAAAGATGACAAGTTTACAACAATGAGAAAATTGAAATGATAGAAGAATAGTGTAAATTCTAAAACCCAGATAACTCCACTATTATAACTTTGGATGACAAATAGTCGGAACGTCTTATAGTTAGTTCCTAACGGTTCTGATTGCAACGTACAGGTTGATACTGTGTTTGACCAATTTTAATTAAACACCAGTTGTAAACTTTGAAAGAAAACATCATTGAGCCCCTATACCGCGGGTTAAACAATCCACTAATTAATTAATACAAAGTACAATAGTATCTGTTTTTGTAATTTCATAAAATTAACAAAAGAATAATCAAAAGAACTAAGAACAACTCCATTTGTATCTTCTTTTTTTTGACTCGTTGATGAAGTGGAATCAAATTCACATGTCTTGACTTTATCACCACTTCCCTATTATACTCAATTGCAACTACCACTTGGATTAAGAATCAACATTCTTCAAGTCAAGCATCTTGATCAATAAACGGGATTGATCAATCTTCACAATTTTGTTTTTGTGTTCTCCAATTACTTGAAGAAGGTGTTAGCTTTGAAAAGATTCAATGAAGCATTATTCCATATGAACTTGCTTGAAAACGGTAGAACTGTACGCAGCTAGATTACAGATGGGAATATAATTTTCCAGGCTAAATGCCATTCTTGTTTAATTACTTTACTTAAAGGTAAAGCAATTATTAAAGATATAAACGATATCTTATCTAAACAGTAGTTATAAACATGGTAGATAATTAGTATATCAAATAATATACTAAAAAATTTCCTTGATTTGTTAATAGACTAAAATAAAAAAATACAATATTAATTTGATCTAACCTTAAATTCACCTATTTAACTAATCTGAAAATATCTAATATAAAAAGAAAGAATATATTCTACACAATTCATATCCTGTTATATATAAAAAACAATAAAAATGCAGTCTAAAGATTTTGGTCGAAATACTTACTATCTAGTCAGCCAATACTGACTATTTGTAGAATCTGTAACCTTTTCTCATTCTCACTGTTTTAACTTTCCAAAGTATGAAAATTAAAAATCACACGTGTATTAATAAAGCGAATAAATAAAGTTCGTAAAAATATATCAAATTATTGCAGAAATAAGGAAGATAACTTACTCATATTGTGTTCACTTCCACCTTCGCAATAATAAGGACAAGAATTCTAGAATTTTCGCAAATTTATAGTTGAATATTTCATAATTCCTAAATCTTCAAGTTTTTGAATCTATGCCGATAAACCATTGATGCTTCCCATTCAATAGAACTTGAAGGAATGCGGTAGATTTTACTGGGTTTATAGTGAAGTTGAAGTGAAAGGGGAAGAAAGAAGTGATTCATTTCAAAAAATAGAGAATAAGGTTTTACAACGGGTGAAATGAGGGGAAATAGGGTGATTTTTTAGTTAATAGTTGAAAGACAATTTTGTCATTTTACCATTTAATAAATTTTGATTTTTTTAAAAATAATTTGAGTTAAAGGCCATTTGCCCAAACTCTTTGTCCAACCCAGCTAACTGGTCATTTCCCTAATATTAATGTACAAGGTTCGGCAAAGAACATCCCATGTGCATAGTTACTGCAACTTAAAATTAACAAGATGGGAACCCCCAACCATCAAATCCTCAAAAATATTATCATTGAAAGTGGATAGTTTCGTGAAGTTATTGTCTCATCCAGGACCGGTTGGGGGTACAAGAAATTTCTTTATATTGGGCTGATACATTAAAAAACATTCTATTGGACAAAAATAATTTTCATTAAATTTTTTCCATTACAAAACTAATTAAGCCTGGGGAGAGGTCTGGGCTTAGACAAGATCTGTCTCTAGTCTTACCCTCGTTGCGGGCCCATGCCATCTGTTGAGAAAATCAGTATTCTTGGGCAGAAGAGAGCGAATAGGAACACATGAATCATTACCGTCAGAAGGAAAAGAATTTCATCCACACGTACCATAACGCATGTAAATTAAGTTTGTATTATTTATTTCCATCTACCATGTTTTTGATTGTGTATATTATTAGGTGTGATTTCTATACATATTCAGGCCATTAAAAGTGAATATTTAGAAGTCAATTTGATAGGATTACTACTTAAAAGATTGTTTGGACCAGTGAATGATGATTAAAGATGAAGGACCAAAATTACATGCAAAGACTAAAATTGGACGAATGAGATAAGTAGAGACAAAAGTGCAAGTTGGAGAAAAATCACTCGCGATCGCAAGGAGTGACCCCTAACAATTGCAAAGGGTTATTTGGCAACAGTAGGACATAATTTCATATGCTTGTGATCGCATGTAGAATGCACGTGCAATCGTATAGGTATATTCTTTTCTTTTTTCTTGTATCTTTGTAATGCTTAACTAAATTTTTTGTCACTGGGATATAGATGAACCATTTATTATAATTTTTTAACATTAGTTTCAAGATTTTGACGTTAAATATTTGAATGATAATTACAGTATTTTATGTCTTTTAATTAATTAATCACTAACTGAATTCATGTGTAATTTTTATTATACTTGAGAGGAAAGTAAGGAATATTGTATTTTATGACAATTGTTGTGAGATTTGATAAGGGGAAAAGATATAACGATATACATTGCATGATTTTAATAGACATTCTAATGTTTGTAATGCACGTGAGGATATGTTTAATTCTACTTGAGATAGACTCTTAAACAAAAATGGAACATTAATTACCAAGAAGATCTAAGTAATGTCATGGTCTTGAGTTGTATTAGAATGGATTATTAAAGGGGAATTCGATGTCTTAGCGCATGTATTCAACCAATTTTATAAACGCTTTCTTAATTGCTTATTAGTTTAGTTATAAAAAGAATAAATCATTATAAACAGTATTATTTACAGTTTTAATGCAGTTCTCAGATTATAGAATATTCAAACTACTGGTGACGTTTTTTTTTTTTTTTTTAAATCTTCTACTAAATCAAAAATTAAATCAATTCAAATACTTTTTTTTTTGACAAAATTTAAAAGTTGATCAATTTTTTATGATTTTAATGAAAGTTTTCCAATGCAATTTTTCAATGTTCAATAATGATATCATTTGCTATTTTTAATTTCATTATACTAATTAGAAGTTCATTTTTTTAAGATAAATTATCAATATAATCCATTTTGATAAAAGTTGTTGCAATTTTATTTACGAATTTAAAATTCTTGAGGCATTTTTTTATATGTATTTTTCCGCCAAAAATGAGGCAAATATAAGAGGTTTTTTTTTACTTATTTCGTCTAAACTTTCGATACATGAAAAATTCAACTATGAATTAATAGTGATGAATTAGTATATATGAAAATTCAATTTTTGATATTGTGACGGAACAAATATTTGAAAATAAAATTATTATCTTGAGAGGAAATTGATTGGATTAATACATAAGAAAAATTAAATTTGAATCAATTTAATGGATGCATCCAAGGTGTTTGTGAAAATGAGTATGAAAAAGTGATTATTTGTCACTTTTACCTGAAAAAGTCGCAATATCTTATTGGAGCAATTATTGAGATGCATACGTGTGTATTTTTGAATATCTAAACATAAGAATTCAAACCTTGTACTAATCTTGGATTTAATTCATATTATTTTTTGAATCGATTCAATTGATGCATTTAAGGTGTTCGCAAAAATGAGAATGTCTTTCACTTTTATTTGACAAAGTCACAGTATCTCATTTGAACAATTAACTAGATGTATATATATGTTTTTAAAAATTTAAATATATGAATTCAAAAATTGTTTTAATCTTGCATTTAGTTCATATCTTTTTTGAATGAATTCAATTGATACAACCATGGTGTTTGCATTTATGAAAAGTCGCAATATCTTATTGGAGCAATTAACAAGATACAAACGTGTGTGTTTTTGAAAATTTAAATATATGAATTCAAACATTGTTTTAATCTTGCATTCAGATTTATTTGAATCAATTCAATTGATTCATACACGGTGTGCGTGAAAATGAGAATATATCATTAGAATAATTAACTATGATTGGAGCAATTAACTAGATTCTTACGTGTTTTTTTTTTTTTAATTTAAATACACAAATTCAAACTTTTTTTAAATCATGATTTCAATTCATAATTATTTCAATAAATTCAATTGATACATCCAATGTATTTGTGAAAATGAGAATGTAAAAATGTGAATTTTTGTGAGTCGCAATATTTCATTGGAGCAATTAATTAGATGCATACGTTTGTGTTTTTGGAAATTTAAATATACGAATTTAAAGATATTTTAATCTTGCATTCATATCATATTTATTTGAATCAATTCAATTGATGTATTCAAGGTATTTGTGAAAAAAAGAATATGAAAAAGTGAAGTTCTATGACTTTCTATGAAAAAGTCGTAATATCTCATTGAAACAATTAACTAATTGCATACGTGTGTGTTTTTGAAAATTTAAATGTACGAATTCAAACATTGTTTTAATCTTGCATTGAATTCATATTTATTTGAATCAATTTAATTGATGTACCTAAAGTGTTTGTGAAAATGAGAATATAAAAAAGTGACACTATGTCATTTTTCTTATGAAAAAGTCGCAATATTTTATTGTAGCAATTAACTAGATGCATATACACATTTTTTTGAAATTTTTAATATACGAATTCATACGTTGTTTTAATCTTCAATTCAATTCATATTTATTAGAATCAAATCAATTGATGCATTCAAGGTGTTTTGCGAATGAGTGTGAAAAAGTGACATTTGTCACTTTTTTATGAAAAGTCGCAGTATCCCATTAGATCAATTAGCTAGATGCATACATGTATGTTTTTAAAAATTTAAATATACGAATTCAAACAATATTTTAATCTCGCACACGATTCATTTTTTTTAAAATCAATTCAATTGATGCATCCAAGATGTTTTCTAAAAAGAGGAAGTGAAAAAGTGATGTTCTGTCATTTTTTTTTTTTGAAAGAATTCATAGTGTCTCATTAGAGCATAACTAGTTTCATACATGTGTGTTTTTGGAAATTTAAATGAATGAATTCAAATCTTATTTTAATCTATCATTCAATTCATATTTCTTAAGATCAATTCAATTAATGCATCCAAAGTGTTCGTGAAAATGCGAAAAAATGACATTTTCTCACTTTTCTATGAAAAAGTCGCAGTATCTTGTGGAACAATTAACTAAGCCCATGTTTGGTACACATTATTTTTTTCATTCTCATTTTTCTACTCATTTTCAACCACACATTTTTCAATAAAATAATATTTTCCATCACATCAATAACTTTTCCTTCTTTTTCAACCGCACATTTTTCATCAATCTAAGTTGAATTTCTTTTGCCAAAATTTGCTCAAAAACAATGAAATTTCGAGTTTTTGAGGGAAGGAAAACAGATAAGGAAATCGATAATATTTCAAAATTTTGATACGTAATAACGGAGAATCCGTGTAAACAGAGGTTGAAGAAAGTCAGGTCAGAACATAGGTTACAGCCAGAGATGTGAATATTTAGAGAAAATGGGTTTCATTTAACCTTTTCGTCGTTGGATTTGACCAAGAAGGTTTACTGTACGTATACTCATGATGAGATTGATTATATAGCATCTGTTTGATCCACATTATTTTTCTCACTCTCATTCTTCTACTCATTTTCAACCACACATTCTTTAATAAAATAATATTTTCCATCACATCAATAACTTTTCCTTCTTTTTCAACCGCACATTTTTCATCAATCTACTATTCCAGAATACATTCTTTCAAAATAATGTGGCTCAAACACACCCTAAATGTATTTTTGAGAATTTAAATATACATATTCAAACATTATTTTAATCTTTTATTTAATTCATATTTTTGAATCAATTTAATTGATGCATCCAATGTATTTGAGAAAATGAGAATGTGAGAAAGTGAAGTCCTTTTAATTTCAGCTTTGGCATTACCTCTTTTTGGCTCTTATAGCTTAACATTTCTAGCTGTTTTGATGGTAAGTAAACACCTTGACCAAGTTGATATTTCAATTTGTAAAGTTCAATTTTGCCTGATATACACTGACACTTGAAGGAACCATGTAAACTAAAAGGTCACAATATTATGTTCCTGATGGAACAATGTAATTCGAAGGGATTTAGCAGCCTAGTTGTTAGTAAACTGAACCAGAAACCTGTGGAAGTTTTAAATTTCATTTTCCTTCATGGATAAGATATTTTCTGTTCATCCATCTTCGGCTAAATTATCAGCTCTCACGGAGTTTAAAAGTCCATTCACTTCCTTACCAGCACTAATATAGGATCTGAGTAAGGCATGATTGTCAAACATTCAAAAATGATAAAATTAAACAAAAGTGACCATAAAAACTTAAAAAAAAAAAAATAATAATAATAAATAAAAAAAGTGACAAAATACCAATTAAAACAATGAAATTAGTTCAAAGCGGAAAAAAAAAGTAAACACAACCACCATCCACCCCCTTTATCCGTTCACCGTCAAGTATCTTAAGTTAATTTATCGAGAAAATACTAATCAAAACGCCAAGCATTGAAACAACTCACTGCTATTGCTCAACCATCCCAACAATGAGAATGATTTCAAGTTTAGATTTTTTGTCATTACAAAGTTTATCCTTTATCAAGTCTTTACCAAATCCCAACATAAAGGTTGGACTTCATAACATTAATCTCCATGATGTAAGTTTTTGCTTGCCACTCCTACCAATAATCTTCCCCATATCTTCCGCGAGTAAATATGATCCCTCCAATTTATGTTGGCCAACAAGTTGGGACACCACTTTCAGCAGATTAAAAATCCAGCCTTCGAAGAACAAAATCAAGAATAATTTCATCAAATGATGATATGGAACACAGACACAGCATTTCAACAATTTGAAGTCAGTATATTCAAATCCAAATACCAGTAACAGTTTAATAACATCAAAATTCATATCACTATAATACTTAGTTTAAAAAGAAAGAAATACCTCCGCTTCAATTCCACAAAATTTACCGAAGTAAACTTATATCTCCAAAGCTATTCATTGTTCAATCTTCGATTTAATAAACCCTGAAATATAAAAAAATAAAGCTAATACTAATTACACATTTTCCTAAAAAAAATATAACTCCATAAAAATGCTCAAGATAATATACTAAACACATTCGAAATTTGTGGTTGAGAGTTGAAGAGGATACGACGGAGATGGATCGAAGATTGAGTCGGAAGAGGTTTCTCGAAGAGGAAATCACCGCCGTTGAGGAGTGGAGGAGGGTTTGGGGTCTTGGGATTTTCTGATTCATAAGGCCCCGTTTGAGCCACATTATTTTTTCATTCTCATTCTTCTACTCTTTTTCAACTATACATTTTTCAATAAAATAATATTTTCCATGACATCAATAACTTTTCTTTCTTTTTTTCAACCATATATTCTAAATCATATAAAATAAAAAAAAATGCATTCTTAGAGGAAAATGTGCACCAAACAGGGGCTCAGGGATTTCTCCTCCTTGATTTGAGATTTCTATTTTGGGTGTTTTTGGGGTTTGATGTATTGGAAATAATCAATACGGTAATAATAGTTTCAACTAATTTTAGAGTATTAATTTAATATTTAAAGTTTTGGAGGTAGTGGGCCCTAATTTCCCCTTGATATTTTTCCGCACTACGGCCCAAATAGAGCATATAAATTGAACTGGCACAGAGGAAAGAACCTCGCAGTTCTTGCTAGGGTTTTTCTGTTTTTTTGTATTGCAAGAAAGGAGCAGAGCAACCAAGTTCAGCAGCCATGGCGAGCACAAAAGTCCAGAGGATCATGACCCAACCCATTAATCTCATCTTCAGGTTCCTCCAGAGCAAGGCTCGTATTCAGATTTGGCTTTTCGAGCAGAAGGATACGAGGATCGAAGGCCGCATCATCGGCTTCGATGAATACATGAATTTGGTTCTGGATGATGCTGAGGAAGTCAATGTGAAGAAGAAGAGCAGAAAACAACTCGGTAGGATCCTTCTAAAAGGGGATAATATAACGTTGATGATGAATACCGGGAAATGATGCTAAAAGGTAACAATCTTCTCCATCAATCTAGCTGACAAATTCCTGGGTGAAAGTAATATTTTCTGTGTGAAACTTGCCTCAACGGAGAATTGTTCTTTACCCCCTTTTCTGAGTATTTGGAATCATAAATTTTACTATATTTGTTAACAAATTGCTTCCGATTCCTTACGGTACTTCTGCATAACTGGCTGATAAACTAGTGTTACCAATTGTTTCAATATGATGAGACTTATCAGGGATGATAATGGTGTGTTTATCTCTTATGTTGTGATTTAATCATAAGCTTGCACCTTTTTTGGCTTACACAGACTTCATTAGTGTGGAAATGTTGATTACACACCTAGTTAGAAATACTGAATCTTTTTGTTGCCCTAAAATCCGGCAAGGGGATGGTAGCCTAGTTAGAAATATTGAAGTTTTTTGTTGCCTTAAAATCCCACTAGAGGACGGTATTTTGACAGGTAATAATGTGGCCGTGAGTCCAAAAATAGTACCCAAAAGGACTTGAGTATTCAATTAGTTTTCATTTATTGCTTACTTTAGCCGAATAGCAAAATTTGATGGATGATTTATATTTGGTAAATTAAACTATCACTACTCTAGTTATCTAACTTTTAACTACTTGGAAAGCAGTTATAAAACTCAATTAATGGCAAGCACTATGACTTTGTATCTCCTATATGCTTCCATTTCATATCTATCCAAGAATTTGAAACACTTGGGGACTTGAAATCATTGTTCATATTTTATTTAATAATCTATTTCGAGTAGAATTCTCACATATGATCCTACAATATCCCTATGAAGGATGCATATACATGAAGAAAGTATAGCAGTATATCTTTATCCACTATTAAACTTGTGTTATAATTCCTATACCTATTCTTGAATGTCAATAGAAATCATAAAACAATTCAATTAATGGCCAATTAATTGAAAAGGCATAAAAAATTCTATCAATCGTTCAAAACCAAACAAATACTTAATGGACAAATTTGAAATTTAATATCAAAACTTCATAATATACAGTTCAATGTGATTCCATTGCCTATTCAATTAGACGAGCATCGTCTTATTACAAAAACACAAATTAGATTGAAAATACATCACTTTGAATTAAAGCTTATAAAAAAGATGGAATATAGTCTCGAGTTCTTGAACCTATTTAACAAGTTTTTGTCAACCTTTTTGAATCTCCATCAAAATCGAATAAAAGATGTATGAATTCATGTATTGTATATATATTTTTTATCAAAAACTTCTTTAAAGCTATAAGGAATAATACTTTCTTCTCCTAGGCTTCTCCTTTTTGATGTTATGTCTCTTGAATCCAAATCCCCCTTCTTGAATTAATGATGAACACTGTGTTTATAGACCCAAGAATTATATCAAAATTTCGTACCCTAATTGCTTTTTAAATAGAGGTTGAATCAAAATAGGAAACAAAATCTTTCCAGATTGGTAACACCATGCGATCACATGGGCTTTAGGCTTGCGATTGCACTTGCATGTCTTTTCACTTGCTGAGATTGAAATTACTATTCTAGCGATGTCATGTTATACACTTTGAGATTGCAAAGTCTTAACTTTGCCTCCTCTTCAACTTAGTTTCTGGATTTATTCTGTTTAGCTCAAGTCACCATGTGGTTCTTCATCTCAAAATCTTCACAATTTAGTCTCCTCATTCCACAATTATCCGTAATTAATCTGATGTAAGTTTTGTAAGTTTGCAATTAAGTCCTTGAACTTTCCAAATGTTGTATTTAGCTTCCAAAACTTATGAATCTCCTCTGATTGTTTTATCAACGCTTCATATTTATCAATGCAATCCGGCTGATCATCAATTGCTCCGAATTCACTCCACTTAGGCTCAAACTCACCTTTCTTCAACGCCAATTGTATCCAAGTCGGATTTTTCTTATACAATTAACATAAACATATTTACACAATTAACCATAATTAATCAAGTTTAGAAGTCTGGATAAGTGTGCAAAACACATCACATATATATGGTTTTTTGCTTGCAGTTACATCTTTTCTTTGAGCGCCCGTAGTTGTAAGTGATAACTATTGAGAAATTATTTTTCGGGATATCTTGTACAAAGTGCAATCATGGGGTGCAAAACTGCAAATAATAATATTGTCATCTAAAAATCAAATATATGAGGGGTGTGATTGATAAAGTTTGGATAGATGCTTAAGCATGCAAAATATTGGCTTGAACGAACTTGGATATGAAGGTAGGAAAAAATGCATATCATATATTTTTTTCCTGCAAATAACAAAGCTCGGTTCACTACTTTTTAAAGACTTGTGACATTACTGAGTTTTTGAAGGAATTTAATGGTTGATTGATATTTCTTTTCCTTATAAATATTTGCAGTTTCATGAAGTTAACGTCCTGTTAAGGACTTCAGTGATATATGTCACCAAAACATACATGTACATAGACATACACATATATATGTGTGTGTGTGTGTGTGTGTCTGCTGAACTAATCAAAGGAAATAAATGCACCAAAGTAAGGGACCTAAGAATGTGGACCAACGATTATATATGTTTCTTTTGGGATGAGTATTTAAGTGTCACGATTATGTTGGAAAAACTCTAAACTCATGCTGGATTGTGAATTCAGCCCTCTTAGGATATAGAAGGGAATT
This sequence comes from Fraxinus cuspidata, assembly GCA_903798385.1. NCBI lineage: Eukaryota > Viridiplantae > Streptophyta > Magnoliopsida > Lamiales > Oleaceae > Fraxinus > Fraxinus cuspidata. The sequence goes on from CAIGRP010054674.1 coordinate 13,593, forward strand.
TGGACTTTTTCTTTTTGGCCAAATTAATATTGGGCTTTTTATTTTTCTTTCAAAGTTTTGTTCCAGACAGTCTGTTAATTCAAAATAGCCATTACAGGACGGTTTAACCCATTGCAAAAATAAACATGCCATTTTTTATCTCCAATTGCAGAAAAACCAATGCGATTTAAAACTAATAAAAAAACGTAAATGTTCTACATTATAAAAAAAAATAATAAAATAAATTCAAAGTAATTTTAATATTATTTTAATTGATGTGCTCCAGATGGTTGTCGTACTTTTTTTTTTTCGAAAAATCGCATTACGGTCCGTGTCTGTGCAACATAGCTATTTTGCTGATGGTAGATAACAATTGACAGAATTGCTGGTCTTTTATATAATATGGTATATTGGTTTTGACGTGTGCTTGGTTACTGTTACTCCTGCAGATTAAAAATGCAATAGCTGAATGCTAAAGGAGACTGGCCAGTAATGGGTTCCTCAGATTTCTGGAAGCGATTTTGTATGAGAAGACCTTGTTTAGTTAGATTCCATCTTAAACAACTTTATTTGATATTTTATTTGTATCACATCTTTGTTTCTTGTTTCGGTGCTTTCTGTGTATACATTTGTGTCTTGTTCCAAGAACTGCTGGCAAGCACCTGAAAATGGGAGTGAGGTAAATTGTTACTTATTTTTTTATGACTGCATGTTGGAACAATCTTGAGAAGAGTTCTTGGTCAACTTTTTAAGAAAGAGAATTGAATTACTAAGAACAAGGTAGGTATTACATGATAGGAAGATAGGTTTCAGTTGGGTTTCTAAACTGGCATTTACTCTAAAATCATTTTTTGGTTGAATGGAACCGTGTCTCAAGCTATCCCCATCGATGGCTACAGCTTTGGGTGAAATTTCATTCAGTTATGAGTTTTTTCCAAATTTTAATTCCATGCTGACAAGCACTACGGTTAACTTCTGGTAAACACATGATGCCTTGGTCAAAATAAGTTCTCTTGAATGACCCCGTAAAATATGTGTAAATGAATTTACTTATACCTTGGTATTCCCTGAGACAAGAGTACGGGATTTGACAGTTTTATGTGATACACAGGACGTTATGGCAATGTGAATCTATCCTTTCCATTGAATACTTGACCTAATATTAATTAGACTGCACTTGGTTTCACGGGATGTCTTTCTTCTTGACACAGAAAGGGACACCGTGCGGCAGTAGTCTGCTCCGCTAGATTACCTTCCGCCTACTCTCGGTCGTTTCGGGACGAAAGTAAAATTTGATCACAATTTGTAGAAAGCTTGCAACATGAAATTAAAATGCATTGGAAACAAC
>CAIGRP010054675.1:0-12552 GCA_903798385.1 Fraxinus cuspidata
TAAACAAATATTATAACAGTCCTGATTAATAAACTTTAAGAAAGGATAGGAAATCTTTGCAAATAGAAAAAGTAAGGGTAAAATAGCATTTTTAACACTAGAGGCCTTTTAAACAAAAAATATTTATAAGTTGCCTAATTAAATGAATACCCCAAGAATTTATCAAATCAAGCGAGAAATCGCAGAACATAGACAGGGGCAGCGATCTATTTTTGTATACTATACCAAATTTAAGGCTTTTTGGGATGAGCTTTCATCATATAATGAGCTCTCATGTGGTGGCATGGAAAAACTTAACAAAAAGGAAGAGAAGGAGAAAGTCATGCAATTTCTCATGGGATTGAATGATAGCTATTCTGCCAATCGTGGACAGATCTTACTGATGTAACCCCTACCCGACACTCGCCGTGTTTATTCGCTCATGCTTCAACAAGAAAAATAGGTGGAAGTTTCTCTCAGTCGTGGCAATATTAATCATCATTCTATGTTTGTAGATCAGCACAGGAAAGCAATACAAGTAAATCAAGCTTAGAAGCAAAAAAATCAAGGGACACATTACATTGTTCATACTGTGATCAAGACTATCACAGCATTAAGAAATGTTATTTTCTTCATGGATGTCCAGTGGGTCATAAACTCCATGGAAAAAATGTAAAGCCTCCCAACAAACGGCGTTCGAATGCCAATTATGTAAAAATTGAATTTGTATCTACAAAAAAATTTCTTGACACTAAAGGGATTGTCTTTCATCATTCTTGTACCTCAACACCTCAACAAAATAGGGTTGTTGAACGAAAACACCGTCATCTCTTAAATGTAAGCAGAGCACTTCATTTTCAAGCAATTTTACCATTGAGTTTTTGGGGAGAGAGTGTCCAAATTGCATGCTATTTGATCAATCACTTGCCTACGCCTCTTCTTTTTAATTAATCTTCATATCAACTACTCCACAAAAGATCACCTGAGTACAACCATCTCCGCACTTTCAGATGCCTTTGTTATGCCACCAATCTTAAGCCAACATATAAATTCAATCAACGAGCTCGTCGTTGTGTATTTATTGTCTATCCTCTTGGCCAAAAGGGCTACCGAGTTTATGACCCCCTCAGACGAAAGTTCTTTTCTTCTCGAGACGTCATATTTCATGAACACATATTTCCATTCAAATCTCAAAGTCAATAATTTTCTCAAAATGGTTATGTGCTTCCTTTACCTCAAACTTTCCCTGAATCCAATACACCTACGAACACAAGTGACAATATACCACCATCAACGGACATAATTTACCATCTCTAGATGTGCCTCAAACACGTGAACTCACTTCCCTTGATACTGTCACTACCCAACTATCCTCTGTGGTCTCTTCCCTACTTCGATCAGGTAGACATCAACAACCCCATGTAACTATTCGTGACTATCATCTCTATAACTCGAACATGATTGCTCCAAGTTCATCATCTTCTTTAGGTACGCGTCATCCACTTCATCGATATATTTTTTATGCACAACTTGATCCTCATTATCTCCATTGTATATGCACTATCACTACTGATATGGAACCAGTGACTTATGAACAGGCTATTTTGGATCCTCGATGTCAAGACGCCATTGGCGGCTGCAAAACTCCACACTCTTGAGCAAAACATCTCTTCCACTTGGTCATCATCCTATTAGGTGCAAATAGATATACTGGATCAAATATAATTCGAATGGCACTATTGAAAGGTATAAGGCTAGTTTGGTGGTAAAAGGTTTCAACCAACATGAAGGAATCGACTATAAAAAGACATTTGCCCATGTTACAAAATTAACTACTATTCATTGTCTTCTTACCATTGCTATTGTTCGTGATTGACTACTTCACCAAATGGATGTTCAAAATACTTTTCTCCACGGTGATTTACTTGAAGAGGTATATTTGTAGCTTTGCCCTGGTTTTCATCACCAGGGGGCGAAACCTATAGTGTATCGACTCAAGAATACACTTTACGGACTTAAACAAGCCTCTCGAAGTTGGTTTCAGAAATTCTATAATGCTATCCAACAATACGGCTTTCATCAATCACGAGATGATTACTCCTTGTTTACTAAGGTATCGGGTGACTCTTTCACGGTTGTTCTTATTTATGTGGATGACATGATCACTTCTGGTAATGACAATAAGAAAATTGCTGCACTTAAAGATTTCCTTTGCACAAAATTTCGCATCAAAGACTTCGGTCAATTGTGATATTTTCTGGGAGTTGAGGTAGCCCAATCTGCTCAAGGAATCTCGATTTCACAACACAAATACTCTTGACATTTAGACGAAGCTAGTTTACTTGTAGCCAAACCATTGAATACACCCATGGAAGAAAATGTTAAGCATCTTCCCACAGAAGGGGATTTATTAAAAAGTCCATCCATCTATAAAAGATTAGTCGGTTGACTTATATATCTCACTATCACAAGGTCAAAAATCTCATACCCAGTTCACATTTTAAGCCAATTAATGCAAGAGATGAGAAATCCACACATAAAGTAGTCCACCACCTTCTAAGATATTTAAAAGGGGCACTAGGATGAAGTTTATGTTTTCCAGCCAAAGGAGATGTTAGGTTTTGTGACAAAAATTCTATGTGATTTAGAAGTTTGTTGCATGAAGGTAGCTTATTTAATCTTGGTTTAGAAGTCTTGATTGATTGGATACCATGTGATTTGCGATTTGGTTAACTGGAGGAAGTCTAAGGTACTTGGGCTTGTAGAGTCCTAAGTTGTGGAGATCAAATTTCAATAATAATTAGGAGTTTAACTTGAAAATGGACTCTTGGATGGCAAAAAACATGTTTTGGAATGTTAACCCCAGACCTAGCACCCAAGCTCTAGGCACATAGCGCTTGAACATTAGGCATAGCGCCCAGGCACTATGATGCAGCGCCTACCTAAGCACTGCAACAGTAGCGCCTAGGCGCTGCAAAAGTAACCTAATCGCGATTTTCTCGTTTTATCCAAATTTGGGGATTTCTTCTTCATCTTGGACTCCACAATTTCGAGATTTGACTTCTATAAATACTCCACAAGGTATAGACATTTCATATAAGGTTGAAAACGAAAGACTCGAGAGAGATTATAATATTTAGATCATTGTTGTATACATTAGAAACAAGTGAGAATTGTTTAGATTAGATTGAGAGGATCAAATCTTGTAAGACAATTGTTTATTTTGAGGTATAATAAATTCTCATCTTCCACAATTTTCTTGATTGTTGTGTGATCCATTAAATTTCATATTGTCCACATATTTTCGCCTTTAATTATTTGGCCAGTTTCTCAATAAGTGATATCAAAATATTCTTGATATCCGGTTGGTTCATAGCAAGTGGTATTAGACCCAATGGTTTTTTGGTGATTTTTTTGGGAGGTCCAATTGATTATTAAAGTGAGGTTAAAACAAGATCGATTGTTCGAGATGACAACTTTGAAATTTGATATTCCGCTTTTGGATCGCAACAGTAGGTTTTTATTGTGGAAAATCAAGATGCGAACGGTTCTTGCTCAATTGGATCTTGATGATGATTTGTTGTGGATTGATAGGATGCCTGGAACAATGAGTGCGGAGGAGAAATAATGGAAGGATCGGAAAACCCTATCTCAGATACATCTTCATCTTTATCTTTTTAATAAAATTCTTCAGGACGTGGTAAAGGAGAAAAGTGTCGATGTATTATGGTTAAAGTTGGAGTAGCTTTGTATGATAAAGAGCTTAACAAGTAAGTTACACTTGAAGCAGGGCTTGTATTTTCATCGCTTGGCGAAAGGTGGATCTTTAGAAGGTCATCAATCAGTGTTCCAGGAAATTGTCGCTGATTTGGAAACAATGGAGGTTAAGTATGATGAATAGGATTTAGGGTTGATATTGTTATGCTCATTGCCACCTTCATATATGACATTTAGATATACCATTCTCTATAGTTGGGATACTCTTACAATTGACGAGGTACATAATGTGCTTTATTCTAAGGAGAAGATGAAGTATTTGGTCATTGGTTCTGAGGCTCATGGAGAGGGTCTTGCTATTCGTGAGAAGAAGACAGGTAGTAATGGAAGGGATAGAGTCAAGGAGGGCAACATCAGTATAGTCTGTTGGTATTGCAACAATAAGGGGCACATGAAGAGGGATTGCTATGAGTGGCAGAAGAGGTTTGCTACTACAGATCACAATGAACAATCAGAAAATTTCGGTAACGTTAATCTTGTAGAAGAGAACACTAATAGAGATTTTTTAATGATTACTGAAGGTGACTCCAAACCTGACGAGGATTGGATTCTTTATTCAGCTTGCACTTTTCATATTTGTTCAAATCGGGATTGGTTTTCTTCATATGAAACAGGTACAAGGGGTTTCGTGATGACTGGAAGCAATGAGCATTGTGGAATAGTTAGGATTGGTAACGTCAAAATCAAGATGCTGAATGGGATGGTTAGAACACTTGACCAGGTTCGAAATATTCTAGGTATAAACAGAAATCTGATCTCTTTGGATGCTCTTGATTCAAAAGGGTATAGGTATACCGGTGTGGGTGGAGTTCTAAAAGTTAGCAAGGGTTCTCGGGTTGTGTTAAGGGAGCGGAGAAAGTCCCGGTTATATGTGTTGGAAGGTTCGGCAATTACGGAGGAAGCAGTTGCAGGTTATAGTTTAGTAAGCGGTAACTCGGGTAGTGTTGGTTGTGATCAGGTTGTTCGTGGTGATTTGGACAATAATATNTTGACAACTCAGGTGGAGTTGGGATCGCTTATGGTAGTTCAAGCAGGTTTATTGACTCGGCTGGAGCTGGAAGTGTACGTGATGATTCAACCAATGATAGCGTGCAAGGTAGTTCTGCTGGTATGCAGGGCTCAGATGTAGTTCACAGTTGTTGAGTATGCTCGGAAGGGGCATAGCGTGCCCGGTAGGGGCATGGAGTGTCCGGTTAGGACATGGTGGAAGAGTTGGAGAATGACTTGAAGAGTGAATATTTAATTCCTTGTTATGGAGTTTGTGTCAAGGTGGAGTTTTGTAAAATTTCATGTGATTTAAAAGTTTGTTGCAGGAAGATAGCTTGTTTAATCTTGGTTTAGAAGTCTTGGTTGATTAGATTCTATGTGATTTGAAATTTGGTTAATTGGAGGAAGTTTAAGGTACTTGGAAAGGTACTTGGGTTTGTAGAGTCCTTAGTTGTGAATATCAAATTTCAATAATAATTAAGAGTTTGACTTGAAAATGGACTCTGGATGGAAAAAGCATGTTTAAGAATGTTAACACGAGACCTAGCGCCTAAGCGCTAGGCACATAGTGCCTGAATGCTAGGCGTAGCTCCCAGGCACTGCACCTAGCGCCTAAGCGCTGCAACAGTAACCTGATCGCGATTTTCTCATTTTATCTGAATTTTGGGACTTCTTCTTCATATTGGACTCCAAAAATTCGAGATTTGACTTCTATAAATATTCCACAAGGTATATACACTTCATATAAGGGTGAAAAGGAAAGACTCAAGAGATATTATAACAATTAGATCATTGTTGTATACATTAGAAACAAGTGAGAATTATTTAGATTAGATTGAGATTATCAAATCTTGTAAGACAATTGTTTGTTTCTGATATAACAAATTCTCCTCTTTCACAATTTTCTTGATTGTTGTATAATCCATTAAATTTCATATTGTCCATATTTTTTTTCCTTTAAGTATTTGGCCGGTTTCTCAATAAGTGATATCGAAACGTTCTTGATATTATGTTGGTTCATGATAGAAGACTTACAAATCACAGGCTTTTGTGATGCGGATTCGGCTCGATGCACTATTACAAGACAATCTGTTACTAGTTATTGTGTCTTTCTTGGAAGAGCTCTCATCTCTTGAAAAACCAGGAAGCAAATGACCGTATCAAGGTCTTCAGGCGAATCAGAATATCAAGTGATGGCTTCCAATACATGTGAGATCACTTGGCTCAATTACTTATTGAATGACTTATTAGTTAAACATCTACAACCAACCAAATTGTTCAGCGATAGTCAAGCGGCTTTGCACATTGCAACCAATCCAGTTTACCATGAGCGTACCAAGCACATAGAAATTGATTCTCATGTTATTCGAGAACGAATTCAATCAAGAGAAATTGTGACTGCACATGTTCCCTGTAGTAGCTAACTTCCAAACATGTTCACTAAACTGCTTGATAGGCATCATTCAGTTCCCTTCTTGGCAAGTTGGTTGTTTTTGACATACACTCTCCAACTTGAGAGGGAGTGTTGACGAGAAAGTTGAATCTTGCAAGATAATTGAATATATGCAATATCCATTAGGATCTGTATTATTATAGGAAAATATATTTGGGTATAAAACTTTATAAGCTAGCTGATATAGTTGATCTTTTTGTCAAATATAGCTTAGTATTGGAATGTATATAAATCCGTGTATCTTGTATATTGAAATACACAGAAATAATTCTACATTGCATTGTTTGTTTTCAGGTACAATAGTGGAGCTTTTCTTTTTGGAAATGGGTTGATATTGAAGTTAGATTTTGATAAATATTTAGAAGAATTTTGAACAAGTTGTCGAAATTGAGATTTTGGAGATGCTTGAAGTTTCAAAATTTGTTGGGAATTTCTATTGAGATTTTGGACATGGTTGAAGTTTCAAAATTTGTTGAGAATTTCTATTGTGTTACGTGTTCTTGAATTTGGTTGGTTTTTGTCGAGTTAATCGAAGATTTGGCATATGATATTTAAAAATGACATTTGCATTTGGATAATCAGGATTCAAATTTGTATCCAGTGGAGACCGAAATTTGATATCTTCATCCAATTAGTCTAGATTTAGAATTTGCATTCGTTTGGTTTGGTATGTTCAAGTTCACTTTGTGGCTTTTGCTATGAAGTTGCAAACTTCTGAGAAGGTAAAGAATTTGAATCTCTAGCAACCTTCACATTTTTACCCTAGTTGATAACTATTATTTGGGAAAAACAATTTTTGAATAGTAATTTTTAAAAAAATGTGTGGTTAAAATGTATGGAAATTTTTTTTGATTTAATATTTTATTGTGTAAATGTGTTAGAAAATGATTTTGTAAAAAAAAAAAGGTTTTCTAATAATGACTATCAAACGGGGGCTAAGTTAAGCTCATGGACTAAGTGATGTGACTTAGTAATGCGTGGAAGGAAAGTGTCGAGTAACTTCAATCATTGATTGTATAAGGAGACTGTAAGTGATAAGTGTATTTTTATATACTTATTTGGACCGTTAAATATAAATAAGGGAGAATTGCAGACAAGATACCTATTTTTTTTTATCTATTAGCAGACCTGATCCAACATTTCATAGTACTGAACTTTTAAAAAATTCGCAGCTCAAATCCAAAATGATAGTTTCCGTCTGTTTGACCTAAAAAATCGTCAATTGATCCAGAAATTAAAAATTTGATAATTTTCTCCAAATAAGACAATTTCATTTTAGACAAAATACATATTCCCTATTAAATCAAAAAAGAAAAAAAAAACCACAACCCTTCCCAGCCGTCGGCCACCACCTCCAGCACCACCACCTTAAAACCAACAGCCCCCCCCTCACCTGGGCGTAAACGTTGTAAGTAGCTCCACATTATTCCAACATATTACATTACCAACTCTACCCCATCCACCCAACCCCAGTCATAAAAACCCAAATCAAAACGTAACCCACAGAATCCTGGTCTCCATTTCCATTTTCATTTATCCATTCTCGATATATACAAACCAAATTCTCCTTCTCCTCCCTCTTTTTACAACTCAAAAAAGCAATCAAGATATGGCTCAAAAGAGAGATAAAGAAGAAACTAATCTCAAAGTCCCAAAAGTTTACCCATTTGCACCCCTCAGGTGCTAATTCCATCACCGCTTGTACATATGTTCGTTACCAAAGGTAATTGAGAGAGACCGCCTGATGGCTCAAATGCGAAGGTTCTTGGCAACGACGAACAAACAACTAGCTCGGTGACTAACAAAAGGGGTTGGGGAAGAACAGAGCCGGTCCTGTGATTTTGGGGGCCTGAGGCGAACTTTATAAAGTAGGCCCTAAATAATACGAATATTTTAACTAATACAATATAACCCATGCCTTAAACTTTTTCAATCAGAGGTTCACAGCAACCATTAGGTAAATCATAAATACCTAAAACAGAATTAATCATACCAAGTAGCATTAGTGGAACCAAATTTGTTAGCACCAAAAGAAAGCTCATTTTGAATGGCATGATAAATGCGATGTGCTAAAAAAGTTTACTCAGACAAGCTTTAATTTTTAATCTTTGCATCTCAAACCATACACCTTATTTTTGCTTAAGGAATATAAAGTAAAACAATTAATTTGTAACGGTTAAAATTCTAGGAACTGGCAAAAACACTATGAACATAGTAAGCATACTGGCTCTCTAACTATATGCTCACTACTTCAATGTTAATTTTGTTGCAACCACCTTAATGTGCCAAAATGTTGTCACCAGAATACCTAAGAAATTGTATATCCCAAAAGCCACAAGATTCACAATAACATATGGGCTCAAACTGAATCAAATACCCCAACTTGCAAATCTGGCTAAAACATAAAACTATGGGAAGAAAAAGAAAAAAAAATTGATGTCAAATCAAACTAACAAGTGAATGAAGAATGAAAGCAATAATAAAAGATGAATGGTAACTTGGAATTCGACATTTGGATAACGAGTAAAAGATTACAGAGGGCATTGATGTCACTAATAGATGTATCAACTTTGCATCTTAAACACATATAACTGACAATATACCCCCAACAACCCAACTTAATCCAACACCCTTTCTTCCCCACAACATCACCATTTTTCTTCTTCCTCCTCCTCTTTGATTTAACAACATCCCAAGATTCTGCCTTCAAGCTATCACCACCAATTCCGAGCTTTAACAAACCTAGAATAATCAAACCCCTCCCCCAAAATCTCAATTTCCATCCAACCTCCTCCTAAAAAACTTTGTCAAACAGTCCCTCACTTCTAGTCATATTCTCTGATAATCCCCAGCATCAGTCAAATCAAGCCAAAGTTGTATCAGAACATCAACCAGAGATAACAACATCTCACCCATGAAAACCCAAATAGCCAAATTAGAACATCTGACTTTCTTATCTTCAAAAAGAAAATCAACCAGAGATAACAACATTTCACCCATGAAAACCCAAATAGCCAAATTAGAACATATGACTTTCTTATCTTCAAGAATCATTTTTTACTCAAAATCAACAAAATAAATAAATAAAGTAAAAATAGCTCATCCCGGTTAATAGGATCAGTTAGCAACCATTACATAAATCATAAATCCCGAATCAGAATTAATCATACCAACCATTCAGTTTTAAATAAATCCCTAAATCTGAAAATACATTTTAATTACAGGAATGATCCCCTAAATTAATTTTGCTTCTTCTGAGCTCATTACAATGATATAGCTTATGGATTTAATTCAAATGCATATAGAATTCATTTCGAAACATTAAACATATACATAGAAATTTAGAAATCATATTACATAACGGTATGGGAGGCAGATGGTTCTGGGCACACGACAGAAAGAGAGAGAGCAAAGTGCAGCGGATAGTGGCGAACGGCTGTCGACTACTCAGCCACTCCGGCGAGCTGAGGGACGGGTGGATTTCAGGTTTTTCTCTCTTGCACGCATGCATGGAGGGTAGGCGAGAAGGGAGAATTGACCATTAAAATTGATTTTTTTTCCATTTAATAAATTGAGGCCCCCTTTTAAATTAGGCCTGAGGCACCGGCCTCATTTGCCTCTGCCCAAAATCGGGCCTGGGGAAGAAGGAGATGGGGTGGAGGTTTTGTGTTTTATTTTTTGAAAATTTTTGATTTAATAGTAAAATGTATTATGTCTAAAATTATATGGGGAAAATTATTAAAATTTTTTTAATTTTTGGGTCAATTGACGGTTTTTGGGGTCAAACAGACGGAAATCGTTATTTTGGACTTGAGCTGCGAATTTTTTAAAGGTTTGGTACCTACGGTGGCACAAATGAAAGGTTTGATACCTTGACTACAATTATCCCTATAATTAATTGTAATTAATTTTGATAACTTATGGTTTAATTAAATGTTAATTTTGTTTGTTAGGTAAAATTCGAGGCAAATTGGTAGAATTGGTAGAAATAAACGATAAACAGGTGAAAATTAAAGAAATTCAAAGTTTGAGATCAAATTGCAAATATTCAATAATTGATTTGGACCTCAAAACGATAAGTAAAGTTTGTGAGGAGTCAATTGAATGAAATTAGAAGTCAAAAAGGAATAAAATATAATCAAATGATTTTTACAAATCAATTTTCAACTTCACAAAGTATGTTCTAGATTTTTAGTCGGAAATTGAGACACATTTTTCGAATAGCAAACGTTCAAATAAGAGAAGTTCTACTACTAGAAGATTTGTAGCACTTTGAGTTGGCTTTTCAATTCACTTTGAATCACCTCAATCAAGTATCATGATAGAATATTATGACCAAAATACTACGACTATTCAGATACATATTCATCTGCGTGTGAAAGCAATTTTCCTTATTTGTTCGAAACTCTATTGGAACGTAACTTGGACATATTTTTTGACCAAATTTCACTTTATATAATACAAGACATGGGCAACCATTGAAGGATCTCTCCCTCTCACCTCTCAAATAACTTCCATATTATAAAATCATTCAAAAACGATGGGCAAATTCATCATAAGATGGAGAGGGGAACAAATTTAGCTCTTGGATTGAATCAAGAACTTGAAAAATCAAAGCTCGGGATTGAAGAACAATAACAAGAATTAGACCGTGACATCTCTTTCTTGTAGTTATAAATTCGGGTGATGTTTTTCCATTCATCTTGTTGTTTTATCTTTAGAAACATATTTAGTTATATTGTTTTATGTTGGATAAGATAAACCATATTATTCATTTATTTTAATTCATGATTAGTAGTTTAGTCATCTTTGTTTTCTTAATTAGTTTTGCATTCTCATTGCATTATTTAATTGTTTGGCCATTAATTAGATAATAAGTTGCTTGTCGTAGCATTGAAAAACTCACAATAACTATATAACTCGACTTAATTAGCATATGTGTAATAGATGTTAGAAATAATATTTATCACATGTGTAATCATATAAAAAGAAATCTAAAATTTAATGTATTCTAATAATTCGAATTTGGGTTAGGAATAGACTCAAGTTGTGATTACAATAGAATTAATTTATCGTAAAAAAGAAAGTTAAATACATTAACTTTATCGATTGTCAAGAACACATGAATATGATTAAATTACATAATCGAGAATCGAAATATATAGCAATGGACCAATTCAAAATCCAATACAATAATCCATAATTTGATAAAAAAAATAATACACTTTCATAGTTTTCTTAGATAATTTAGAACAATTAAAAAAATCAAATCTCTTTTATCACATAATTCGAATTTCATACAGAATTCATGTGGGGGCGATACTCTTAAATTATCAATTCTATTACTTATTAACGATCTTATACGTTTGCGGATTTTGCGCGAATAAGACAACCTTATTTTATACAGTTGATAGCACAATGATGCTTAAAGTTTACATGAAGTCATTTTACTTTACTCTGGCAAAATCTCGATGCTTACCACCGATAGTTTGAAGGGCCGTGTTAAATAATATTGTAATTTGTCTTTCTTTATTAGTAGTTTGGTCATTTCATTTGTTATGGTTGAAGTCTAATATCTCTATCATCATTGTACAAATTGAATAATACAACTTTGTTGAATTTAAGATTGGCAAACAAGTTCATGCCAGCTGAAAGATTTCCCATTTGTTAGTCAAACGTGACAGAATCAAATCAAATCAAAATATTAAAATATTTTGAGCCAGAGTTTTTCACTTCTCTCGTCTTTACCCCATGGTGCATCAATGGTACTGCTAATCTTAAACCTTGAATCCTGAACATTAAGATGATGTAAAGTGCCTGTGCCTTATTGAGAGTTTTTATATAAAATAATTTGGCAGCATCAAGTTCCAAGAGAAGAATTTATGGATTATTTTAGGCTGAATCATATTTAGAGCTGCTGGGAGGACTTAAAAGCATGGACAATAATTTAGTTCCTTATTAGTTTCAAATTTTAAATTATAAGATCGTCCACCAGAAACTTTTTAAAATTAAAGAGAATCTTAAGTATAATAAAAAAATATCTTTAAATTTAATGAGTAAATATTTTGGATAATTGGTGTAAAACGTCTCTATTGTTTGCCTTCACCATGCAAACTGTTCCTATCTTTTCACTTTTTACATTTGGACCCTCAAAACAATCATTATTTGTGTAAATGGTCTTTTTATTCTAATTTTTTCCATTTATTTTGCCCTTGTTTGAGCCCCATTTTATTAAAAATTTATTTTTTCAAAATTCATTTTCAATCATACATCTTTTAATAAAATGATATTACACATAAATCGAAAAGAAAAATTATTTTTAACTACAGATTCTTCAAAAATCATTATTCAAAAAT
>CAIGRP010054684.1:0-10458 GCA_903798385.1 Fraxinus cuspidata
TCTAAAACATCATGTTCTTCTAATTGAAAAACTTATTACCAAATGTTATTGCATTTAGCTTGTCACCTTTATTTTGGTCAACAACTATAGATTTTGATGTCATGATCTATTAGATTTTAGAGAAATTTTATTCTCAATCAATGCCTATTTATGCACATAACTCATTTTGTATCAATGCAAATTAACGTATATAATAGTTCAACGTTAGGCACATAATCGAAAGTTCACTATGTTCCCCATTGTCCACAATCATATTGTTCACTATCATAGACTTAATTTTATAACGCAAAATTACATGAGTTATAAGCGAGCATTACATTAATTCTTCCAACTTGAGAACTCACACTCAGTTGGTGAATAAAATGGTTCTAAATAAAATTTTTTCTAAATCTTTCAATCATCGAATTATCACTCAACTGACAATCAATAGGTCTAAATAAAAATCTCACTATTCTGCTGACTATTCATATCACGAATTAATAGATATCATGTAATTCAATAAGATAATTCCATAATGTGCAATAAAAGTATAAACATACATATTTATCCAATTATGACATATACCATGATATCACAAATTAATTCTTCCAGAAAATAATTCTAATTATAATCAAAAAATAAAACTCACATTATTTAAGTTTTATTATACATACTCTCAATATCACTTTAATATTTGATGCAACACAATCCCGACAAATGAAAAGTGATATCAAAATTCTCATATTCTACTTATCACAAAAAAAGTATCCTAAATATATTTATGTGTTCCATTAGATCATACTCCATATCCATTTATTAATTTTAATAAGCATTTAATTTTTCAATAAGTTTTATAAACTTTGTTTTTCTTGTATATATCCAATAATATCCGATCAAACACAAAAATTAAAAACAAATTATAATGGATCACATAACCTAATAAAAAATTCACACAACTCACGAACGTATATTAAAACATGGTATTTTAAATACTTTTAGAGTATTTTTCATTTTTCAAAAAAAAAAATGAGAGCACTTCAAAAAATAACTCACACTAGCTAAATATCATCTAATGAATATTTTTGATTAAAAAAAAAAACAGAATTTACTCAAGTTAAAAGAAAAAATATTTTTAACTATTCAAAAATTAATTTACTTATATTGAAAAAATCAAGAATAATTCAAAGATCAATCTACGATTTTTAGAATTAAAATCGAGTTCCTCACATGCCCTCACTTGCAGGACCAATATGCAATAATTATCTTAAATTAAATAATAAAAAATGAGGTGCGTTAGCGTCACCACGGCGTTCTCGGAAAAAAACTTTTCAATTGGTCATCTCAACTAATTTCAACGTCTTGAGTTCATTTGTATAGTCAGAATTTACAAAATCAATGTATAAGATCACGTTTAGGATATTAACATATCTACCCAAGAGTCAACATGGCAAAAAAAAGATGTAAAATTTTCAAATTTTCAACTAAATTTCGAGAAATCATAACTTCTTCATTTTAAAGCCAAAATTAATGATATTTATATCATTGGAAAAGTTTTAAGAAGATCTATCCAACCATACCAAATGAGAATCATGAAACATAGTGTAGAAGAAGTTATCATATAATAAAGTTTCGAATTTTACCATTCTCCTTGCAAAAAGAAAAAAAAAAAGAAAAAGATTTACATCCTAATTTCGGGAGGCAATAACTTCTTTATTTCAATGCCAAAATTAATAATCTTTATATAGTGAGAAAGGTCTCGAGAAGATATATCCAACCATACCAAATGGGAAGTATGAAACATAGTGTAGAAAAGTTATTATATGATGAAGTTTCGAATTTTACCGATTTTCATGTAAAAATTTATATTTACATCCCAATTTCAAAACCTCATATCTTCTTCGTTTTAACTCCAAAATTGAAGTTCTTTATATGGTTGGAAAGGTCATTAAAATACATTTCTACAAATACTGATTTTACTATATAATTATTAATATATAGAAAGTAGTAAATTATCAAAAGATGTCATTAAAGACCATATAAAGTTTCATAACTTTACATATAAAATTCAAAACCAAATTGTATCATATAATGACATATTTAAGCATGTATTACAACAAGGAATTCAATCTTATGACTCTGATATCAATGAAGTAATCTGCAGCATACTTTAACATGAATTTCAAGTCAAGATACTTATTTAAAATGATGAATTTCGGGATCTTTTAAATAATTGAATCACATTGCTTCCCAAAATTCCAATTCTAAATTTTTTTTTTTACTATCAAATGGGTCCAATCCCGATCACAATGGAAGTGAATTATTAGCCAGAACCTAAGTGCCAATATTTGTGAGTTTTCATGTAAAAATAGTGATTCCAGGTGCTTTCAATTTTGGTGATAGTTTCCATACGAATTTTCACAATTTTATTGTCATCTTCTCCCTCTCTTCTTTGCTAAACAAAAAAATTGAAGATTTTATGAAGATATGAGAGGTTATGGGGAGTTGTGAATTTGAATTTTAAATTCAAATTACTTCATCCAACCCTTTTGATGTTGGGTCATGATTCATATTTTCTAACACTCCCCTATTTGAAATATTTTGTGCGAAATACAACATTTTTTATACGAAAAACTCCTCTACCGTCCAATTCCGATAGTTTGACCGTTAAATATAGAAAAATTGCCAAAATTAATGAAGAATGATTGTGGTAGTGATCCCAAATTTTTTATTTTTTTCCAAATTACACAAAAAAAATTATTTGCACAATCAACAATCTCGGCTTATATATATATTCCTTTTCCACTCTTCTTAAACTCCACTCTCAGCTATCATCAAAATTGGAATTCATTTTTCAAATTTTCCGATCTCTAAAATCCGTTTCTTCTTTATTTTTCTGGCTAGAATTAATACATTAGATGACAAATCCAGTAAAAGTTTCAGCAATTGAACTAGTTAGAATGCATTTTCTCGGAGAGTTTTCTCCATGAGAGCTTTCATTTGTTACTGAGATTGAAAGAACCAGTAGCATGAATTCATCAGTTTCAAGCTCTCAATCTGACCATTCAGTTTCGATTTCTGATTATTTCATAGATCTTGAGCAGAATGAATTTGTTTTTAGCGACTTTTCAAGCCCTGAGTCTGTAGATCGTGATTTGAAATTGGACTGCAAAAAAAAACAAAAAATTAAAAATTTAATTTAGTTTGGAATGAAATGTTCCAAATTATTTTAAATGGTATCTTTTAAAAATAAGTCAAAAGTCTCTCAAATAGAATCGTGTTCACCCTATTAAATTCAACCTCTTTCTAGTTTTATTTCTTATATTTTGATAGTGAATCACCTATATGTTCATTTTAGATGTTGAACGTGAATTATTAAGGCCCATTTGATTTGTGTTTAGTTTTCAGTTTTGAGTTTATTTTCGATTTCTTGTTTGAGGATCTATTTTAATATTGCTAAAAATGATTTTAGTTTATTATTTTGAAAAGTTATTTCTCAAAATAGATAATTAAAAAACTTGTTTGGTATTAAATTTTTAAAAATCGTTTTATGACATTTTATTCCATGAAATTTAAATATTCAATAAAAAATTTTATCTTATATATATATATTTTTTTTTTATTTTTATTTTTTTTAAGTTTGCGAATCGTACGAAAAAAGTAAAATAAATAATAAATTGAATTCAAAATATAACAAATAAAAACAAAAACTGATGAGTGGATTGATAATATTTTTATCTATGTTCGTTTAAATATATTTTTTTAAAAAATTTTATATGAATAATCATTAAGAGTTTGACATATTTTTATTTTTTTTTTAACTTTTATTTTTTAGATTTTTTTAATAATTATTCTTTAGAATTTTAGAATTTCTTTTTAGAATTTTTTTAATTTTTTTTTTTTGAAATTTTATATTTATAATTTTATTTGTTAGAATTTTATATTTTAAGTTTTAAAATAAAGTTTTCTTTTTTATTTAAATAAAATTTTATATAAATTCTTGTTTTCCATGACTTGAGTCTTTTTATAATTTTCACTAAAAACATTCAAAAAGTCAAAAATGTGTTTTAAGTTTTATGTTATAAGTTTATTATTTTTGAAAATACATTTTTAGAAATATCATACAAAACATGTTTTCGATTTTGTAAAACTGAAAATTAAAAATGACTTGAAAATAACAAACCAAACACACCATAATACTTTGAGTTTATTATTTTAAACCCCACACTAAAATGTCACTATCTTCTGCTCGAACTGTATTATAAACTCAATAAACTTTTTTGCTCCAAATGAATGAATCAATAAAGCTAATTAAATGCATGTTCAAAAAAACTAATCTTTTATTAAGCTAGTCAAACATATTTTTATTCACACATTTTACAAAATTTACAATTTAACATCCACTAATTGTCAATATTTTCGTAAGACCCTTAACTTATAAACACTTAAAAGCGATTCCGAGCAAAGAATAAATAAACATTAACACAAATTTAAGAATGCACTTGTTCTTGCACCAATATATCAATCTAGAAATTTGGAAAAAAAAAATTAATCTCTTTCATTAATACATATTCAATCTTTAGTTTTGTAATTTAGTGTTTGTGTTATAAAACTTTGATAAAAATAATTTCAATTTTTGAACTAATCAAACTTCAATTTTAATCATACATTTCTTGAGACCATAAGTTTTATCAATTTTTCATTTCAACTATACATTATGTCAACATTCTGATCAAAATCTGTTAAAAAAACTTGTCAAACAACTCCTTAATTTATAAAACCATCTATTCTTTGGAGATTGTTTTCTTATTCATATCCTTAATGGAGCTCAAATAAATTGATTGGAGAATTACAATCTTGTAGACCTACTTTAAGATTGTATTTGGCACACTGAATAAGACTATATCAATAATTATCTCTACACTAAGCACATTGCACATGTTTGGATGTGTTTATAGGTATCAAACTCTACTAACTTTTGTAAGATAAATAAACAAATTGTGAATCTCACACAAAATAGTTGTCTCTTATTTTATTTTATTTTATTTTTAAATAACGTTTAAGTGAAAAGACAAGCTATAGTAAAAAATGGAGATAATTGTGCCTAGAATTTTAAAATGATATATTTTTTACATTTCAACTATTAAAAAAAGACTCAGTTTATAATTTTAAATATTCGACCTACCAGTGATCACTCATGTGGGCCTGCTTTACTAAGATCCAAAAATTAGGAAGCATTTTTTTGGGTCCACCAACAAAGTCGCGTCTTCACTTCAACCGATGAAAGAGAAGAAACTATTTACCATCTAAAAAGCTATTTATACGGAAAAAGTGTACATCATGCTTTATAGATGAATATGTGCAATTTTTTAACGCCTAGATTAACTGTATGTTTTGAAAAACATGAAGTGAGATGTTGCCAAGTGTAAAATCTGTAAGACAGGGTTTACATGTAGTAGAGTTGCTAATAATAAGTCATTTATTACCCATTCGGGGGTGACCGAGTTGGTGGAGCAGGTGATCGCGGAGATCGAAGATTACGAGTTCGAATCTCCTGTCAACACTTCTTTGGTCGAGACCGTCGCACCGGGCTTGCCTAGTGCGGTTTATCTCTCCTATGTAGTTTGCGGGTTATTGCACATATAGCGAGATTTACCTAGTGTCCATTCACGAGTAGCGACTACGGGTTCCTACGTCAAAAAAAATGCCATTTATTACAATGAGAGACTTACTAAACCCATGTTTGGTAATCATTCTTTTAACTTTTTTTTACTCGTACTTATTTTGAATTACATATTCTCATAATAAAATATTATTCACATAAACTTAAATGATTTTTCTACTTTTTGACCACACGTTTTCAAAAATTTATTATTTAAAAACTCATTCTTTCCAAAAAAGCAAAAATGACTATCTAACAAGAGTTGAGATTTGTTGTCCAACTTCGACAATCTAATTTGTAAGCCACTCAATTAATTATTAATACATCATTTTGCGTGAGAGAGAACGTGTTTTAACAGTATTAAATAGTTGTAAAAGTGGAAAATTAAAATTAATGGCATGTTAATTTGAAAATGACGTATCAATAATTAATTGGATGAACAATAAATTGAACGACAAAAGTTGGACAAGCTATCTCAACTCGTGAAACAGGAAGCAAAGAGAGAGAATCCCCTAGTTGAGAAGAGATAAGGATGTCGACTATTTAATACAATATAGCATCTGGAAAATGTGTAGAAAATTAAAAAGTTATTTTTCACTATTCATTCAAAATCAAACTTTATTTTTAATTATATTCAAAATTATTACTCGTTATTATTCACACATTTCGTGATTTTCATCGCTATTCCTCTTAAAAAGTCACTAAAAGTTGCTAAGACGTTATTTAACAAAGTTTTTGATAAATGTTTTAACAGATTTAAATTTAACTTGATAGAATTTGAAATTAGAAAGTTGATAAAAATTATAAGTTCCATTAAATTGAAGTTTGAGCACTTAAAAAGTTGATAAAAAGCATTTTTTTCTAATGAAACAAACACTAAGATTTAAAGAAGATTTTCATTTTGATCACAATTCAAACACCTTACCTGACATGCATTAGCCCCTCCCATGGCATTGGTTCTAAACTTGGCCGGAGCACAAAGCTAGCGATCTGTACTAGCTCGTGATCCACGATTGTTAGAAGCCGCGGTGTTCGACGGACAGACAAACATGGGCACGGCTTGTGTAACAATGTAGTGGGTACCTCCAACAGTGATTGTTGTTTCCATGAGTGTCATTGCTTATACATGTTTGTCTCAATATTATGGTACCATAATGCAATGTTTTGAACTATCCAAGCCTAGTATTTTTTTATTTTTTTTTATCTATTTCTTCTCCAATTTTAAGTTCTTTATGTTTTCTTTCCCTATCATGGGATCCAAGAGAATGTAATTGGACGGAACAGATAATAAAAAAGAAAAAGAAAAAAAAAATGGTCAAAAGAGCATAATTTCTTATCCCAGGTTCTTTTTCTTGTGGTGGAGGGTGATTGGGAACTGAAAAGATAATCTAAAGCTGTTTTCTTTTAAATCTTTGATTGTTTCAGAGCATCTTTGCAGATAAAATGTGCTCAATTTCCCACATACAGATCCTGAAATATAACTGTTATTGTCTTAACCAAATAGAGAAGGAATTTTGATTTTTATTGTCAGGTCTGCAAACAGTATCTGCCACCACTTTTCTTTAATACTCGGTTCAAATCTGGTAGAAGATTGGTTCTGGGCTAGAGATTAGAACCAAAATATAAGGAACGATAAAGGTCGACATCAAAATCTGTCAATTGATAGCAAAAACTCTAATTCTTAACGGTTAGAATACTCACCTGACCACTAGGAGGAGAAGGTGGTGACCAAAAACAGTCTAATACTTAAGTCAATGGTTACTGCTTTATCAAAGAGGATGAACAAAGTATAGGAATTTGGTAGTGGTGGTTGGCAAAGGCTTATCATGCGTTTCACATTAAGGGTCAACGGTATAAGAGAGTTAAATGATTAGTGAGTGCTCGACGTGGATCCGTCTTACAGTCACACCAAGGCCAATGAGCGGTCAAGTGAACCGTGCCTCACGGCCATGATGGTTGTTGGCTCGGCAAGCGTGCACAGCATTCTACGAGTTCATCTTCATTGTCGTTTGAGTCAGCCACTCTTATATGTGCGCAGCGTGTTTGCACATAAGCTATAGGTACATCCACAGTGTAAATCTGTGAAGATTCTTATATAAGACATTCAGGCTAATAAGAAATCAAGGAAGCTTAAGCCTGCAGAAAGTTACAATCCATAAGAATCGGTTCTATACAAGAACGTTATCGTCAAGAACAAATAAAACCATCTTTCATCAATCCACAAAGGCCAAAAGTTTACTCTGAATCATACTGCCTCGAGTAAAGTTGAAGCCAGAAGATCAGATCATAGAAACATACTCGATTCAATTAGAATACAGGTACAAAGATACAGAGTAGGAATAACAGATTAGGAGCTATAATTCTTATGAGAAAATTTGAGTCACGATTACAACTTACACAATCTAAACATAATCATAACTTGTCAATAAAAATGTGGGCACGATCCCGTTTCCACCATACAAAAGAATGAGGAACACTTATCTCGATCCTAATTAACCAGACCTATTCCTCTTGTGACCAGCTTTTGAATCTAACTTTAGAGCACCATTCGAATCTCCTTCTGATGAAACATCGATCGATTTTGTGAAAGAATTTGAAAGATGAGAGTATAAATCAACAACCCTTCTGATGTTGCTGTTGAGCTCTCTGATTAGACCCACATTTCTGCCCAAATTGTCTGGGATTTTGGATTCGTGGTTCTGATTAATCTCATTGATTAGAACCCTGTTCTGATCTAGTATATCCTGGACTTTAACAAAATTATTCTGAAATGTCTGCACCGTTTTGCCATCCAAATGGGTGTCATTACCAATGCCTGCAAAGGGATCTCCCTCCATTTCTGCTTCAAATTTGGAAAAATTCTGCACCAAGGTATATGAAGACGGACGTTTAGATACGAAACAAGAGAGAGTTCTTGGTACTAACTAAAAAAGAAAACATAAAGATGAGTAGATGATTAACAAGAAGAGATAATTTTATGCTGGTTATTTATTTTCAAGAAAAAGGGCAGACAAAATATGATTAGGCTTTGAATTTGTTGTGAGAAAAAGACAAGGAAAAATCTGAACCTGAAATTATGACCCCTTTCTCCATGGGTAAAAAGTAGATCCCAATTCCATAAAAGGGATCCTTTTTACAATGTATTCTGAAAAACCCGCCTAAAAGTGAAAGCTCATATGAACCCGAAAACTCTACAAGGCCATCATTCCAAGAAAAATAAAACTATTTCCCAAGCAAATATATAAAATGATAATCTCTATGGCATTTCTTGAAACAACTTTTTGCAATAAAAAACTTAAAAAACCCAGTAAGATCTCAAATTACAGAGAAGAATTTAACTGCCATTCCATAGAAAATTCTGGAACAATATGAACACAAACATAAACAAAAATGGTTACTTACATACACACAAGAGTTTATGAAAGAAAATATTACAAACAATGAATTGGTTTTTTACTCCCTCAAAGCTTCTGGATAGATACCTTGAGAATTTTGGAACATTACGGATAGAGAGAGATTGGAACAAAAAGGAAGAATCAAGGATCGGCGAACTGAATGTCGAGCGAGAGAGAGTATCTGTTAGTAGATTTGACAGCCTCCGAGCCTCCGACCCAACCTCACCGAATACAAATTGGAAAAAAAAAAAAAGCATAAAAGATAGGTTTGGTCCCCCAATAGTAGGCCCAACTCAATATTTTGGCAACCTTAATACCTATCCTTTCATTTTGTAACATTTAGGTCCTCCTTTTTCTTAAGGATGGCTATACACAATTTTATTTTGTTGGACCACTAAATTGTACTGAATGCAGTGTTCTAAAAAGCGCGTATAGACGTCGCCTAGGCGCGAAGTGTGATAAAAAGGCTTTGCCTTGAGTCTAAGCGGAAATTAAGCGGTCAACATTGTTGTTGACCGCTTAATTCTTGCACGTCTAGGCGCGCTTAGAAACGCTTCCTAGGCGCGCCTAGACGTGCGAGATTTAAGCTGTCAACAACAATATTGACTACTTAACACTCCTCTAGGCGTTCATATGCGTGCTTCCACCTCAGGCTCAAATTTTAAGGGGGTATAATTTTTTTTCTTTTTTTAAAAAATAAAATCCACAAAAGAAGATATTGAATTGTAGTCCGATAAAGAGTTAGATTATTTAAAATTTAAGTTATCTACTATTTGTAATTACGATTTTGAAACTTATCTTTATGTATGAATTATTAAGTAAATACAGTATTTTATAATTTTAGATGTTTGGTATGTAATATTTAATTTATTTGAATTATTGATTTTTTTTTACAATGATTAAAAATTAAAATAAAAATAAAAAAAAACGTTTTTTTACGCATAAGCTTCGCTTAGGCTTGTAAAGCTTGAAGATTGACCTCTGCACCTAGCCACGCTTTACGTTTTTTCGAACACTGACTGAATGTACTTAATCTTTTATCTCATTTACGTTCTCAACTTTTCTTTTATTATATTATTATCTTCAATTTTTCGTAATAGCACATTTAGTCTCTTATATGATAATTTATATTCAACTATTCTGCAAGCTTGCTTTGAAAAAATGAGTAAGTATNTTACGTTCTCAACTTTTCTTTTATTATATTATTATCTTCAATTTTTCGTAATAGCACATTTAGTCTCTTATATGATAATTTATATTCAACTATTCTGCAAGCTTGCTTTGAAAAAATGAGTAAGTATTTATCACAATTTTATATCTATTGTTTTTTTCCTTTATCGAAAATATGAGGGATAAATAAGTTTCTTTATGCCTTTCTAACGGCCTTTTTGGACATATACCATAATTAGGAACAAAATGTGCTAA
>CAIGRP010054687.1:0-34369 GCA_903798385.1 Fraxinus cuspidata
TTCTGTTTTGTGTTTTGAGTTTTGAATTCATTTTGAGTTTTGTGTTTTGAGTGTCCATTTTGAAATTGTTGAAAATGTGTTCTTTTTGACATTTTGAAAAATTGTTTTGAAAATACCAAAAACGCGTTTTGAAAATTTTGACTTAATTATAACTGAAAACACCCAAAACGACAAATTTGTCGTTTTGTGTTTTCTTTATAAATTTTTAACTTATTTCCAAAAATGCGTTTTCTAAAACGAGAAAGAGAACGCGTTTTCATTGTTTTGAAAAATCGAAAATAGAAAATGGCTTGAAAATAGTAAAGAGAAGGTTTTGAGATTCAAAATTAGAAAAATCTGACGCACCAGGTACCAAAATAGCATATTTTTACACCATAGGTCAATTAACTTCGAGCTAAGTTTCATTTGAATTCTTCACTTATTTTCCTTTTATTTCTAAACTTGTTCTCTTTCAATCTTGTTTTTGTTTGATGAACGTTAATGATTTCATCATAAAATTTAACATTCTTTTTGTCATTGGAAAATCTTTGTCTCTTTCGACTTGGAAAAATTTGTGTTAAATTTAGATGATACTGTGTTAAATTTTACATTTTAGAAGCACGTTTTTTTTTTTAATTATTTTTTGCGGAAATTTGCATGACTTTCAAATTAACTTTGGAAAATAAGACAAGCCAACTCACGAAAAATTACGAGAAAATGTTAATCGAATCGTAATCTACTGGAAATAAATTTGAAACTTCTATGCTCAAAATGAAGTATGAATGCATAGAATGAGATTATGCTCAAATTGGTTTAGCATTTGTTAAATAGGTTGCGTGAAACTTAGGGCACATTTGATACTTGGATTTGACTTCACTAGTTATTCTTTTTAGACCTTGTGTGGAATAATTATTTTAAGAGTAGTGCTATGTGGTATTTAATATCATTAAAAGTAACCGTAGTAGTGACATTAAATTATATATTCAATTAAATGATCACATAATTTTATCTTTAATTAAACCAATTGCATAATGTCACATATATTGATGATTTGGCATCACTAGTACTCGATAGCATTATTTTTGTTTAATAGTATTTTTTTCATGCATGGATAGAAAGTGGAAATATATTATAGAAAAATGTGAAAATAATTTTTATAAGAATACGTGATTGGAATATGAACGTGGAAAAAATAATTTTTATATAATCATCTGACTAAAATGGTATGCAAAGTAGTTAAAATTTTATACATAAATTATATAATAGTACTTTTATTTTCATCGTTGAAGTTTGTTAACCAATGGCGAGTATTCAACTCGATCAAATTGAATTGAACACTTCTTTATCTATTTACATCTACAACATATTAAAATGAAGAATTGAGGAGAAACTTTTAAATATCAATTTCACTCTTACATATTTAGCTACATGCCAAATATACCCTCATTTGGTTTATAAGAACAAATACAGAAAAATTAATTAAAGTGTTGCATTAATATNATGAAGAATTGAGGAGAAACTTTTAGATATCAATTTCACTCTTACATATTTAGCTACATGCCAAATATACCCTCATTTGGTTTATAAGAACAAATACAGAAAAATTAATTAAAGTGTTGCATTAATATGTTCGCGTTGACACTAAAATATTGAATATCAATTTTACTCTTATATATTATGTTATATGCCCAATATACCTTTATTTAATTTCAGTTTTATTAATAATTAATTGTTTAATAACGTTAATTCAATTTATTCGACGTGAAATTAAAAAATCTCTTTTCTTTTTCATTTGTTAATAATTTCCTAAATCGATATTTTTAATATCACATAAATTTTTATTAAAATCATCAATTCAATTTATTCAACATGAAACTGAAAAAACATGTGTTATTTAAAGAACTCAAAAGATGGCCTTAAATTCCCACTTTGAGATTAAAAAAATAAAAATACATTCAACTTATTCAACATGAAAATGAAAAACCGATGTTGCTTAAGAAACTCAAAGGATGGCCTTAAATTCTCCTTTTGAGATATAAATAAATAAATATCTATTTACTTGATTAATAGCATTAGTTCAAAATGAAATTGAAAAATTTATGTTATTAACATTTTTAGTTCAATTTAGCCACTATTTGGCACCCATTCTCAATCGTTTTTTCCCCGGCCAATTTCCAACATTTGTGGGCTCCATGTACTTCAACCTTCAAATTTCATCTGACAATATCTCATGCCACACGCCTGATATGACATTTATCATTTACCATTATTTTACTTCCCACCAGTGCCCTTCAAAATTTAAGTGGTTGGTGGAATTGTTTTGATATTAGTGGTAGATGGCTGGCACGTGCAAATAAACTGATATTAGTGGTAGGTGGAATTATTTTGAAAAGTCATTAAATGATCAATTCAACCAAGAAATCTGTTGTGGATAATTTAAAGCAATTCGTGGAAAATTATAAATTGTGAAGCGAAAAACACGAATACATTGAACATACGTTTCAAATTTAGGCACGTTCTATAACTACTAACGTAACACATGTGCCATGTAATCGCGTAGTTACTGCCACGCATGTCCTCTTGAACTATTGCATCTAGCTCGATGGTAATTTCGTCTTCTTCATCAAGTAGATCTATCTCGACTTCGTCGTCATTTGCTTCTTCGACTCTACGAAAACCTTTATCCAGCAGACTGTTTCTCCTCAGGAAGTTATGTATACCCATTGTGGTCACGATCACAGCTGTTTGCGCTCTCGTATTGTAAGCAGGTATTCGATCAATGATCTTTTATCTTTTTTTTCCAAACATCGAACGTACGCTCAATAACGTTACGACATGAGGAGTGATGGAAATTAAACCGCTCTCGTGCATTTCGAAACCGACGGCGTTGTCCTTCCCTTGCGTTGCCGAATTTTTGAAAATGATATCTAATACTAGAGCCCTTATATGGAGCCATATACCCAGGCCTATGTGCGAAGCCGGCGTCAA
This sequence comes from Fraxinus cuspidata, assembly GCA_903798385.1. Taxonomy (NCBI): domain Eukaryota; kingdom Viridiplantae; phylum Streptophyta; class Magnoliopsida; order Lamiales; family Oleaceae; genus Fraxinus; species Fraxinus cuspidata. The sequence goes on from CAIGRP010054687.1 coordinate 2,968, forward strand.
CCAGGTAATATTTCTCGTTCGCAGTTGTGGAAAATTGATTTCCGGACTATGTACAGCTCGGGCCAATATGCGACTATCGTAGGTGTTCCATGTGGTTCCCAGTAGCACGAACGTAAAATAAAGATTGAAATCACAGGCATACATTCTGTGTCGGATTCCTATTTCTTCCAATGTAATTCTCTCTTATATTTCGTGGCAGCATAGCTCTCACATACGTTCCATCGATCACACAAATGCAATCATGTCATTTTACGATCATATCAACACAATTCGTTTCGTAAGCACTGTTATTGTTGAACTGTTAGTTAGATTACGAACATAACCCGGAATAGGGGATACCGTTCTACATGCGGATGGTGGTGAGCTCCGCCTTCAGTGTACCTCGGTTATGATTTAATCATGTTCGTCATGAAAGCAACACATGCACGCATGACTGTCTTAAAATAATTATAGATGGTCTGCAACGAATGATCGAACAACGTTTGCACTTGCCGATATCCTTTGCCATGTGCTAGTATACACAAGAACATTCCCACTTGTTTGTATATGTCAATGTTCGTGTTGCTGAAAATGTTGTATTCATCGTGGAGGATGTGCGAAAAGTACAAAAACATCGAAGGATACATCCTAAATTCCTAAAAATATGTTTGTGGATAAACATGCATATTTTGTAGTATAAAAATGTGGCCACATCGCATTGTTGAGAATAAATATCGATGTGCTCTATTCGGTGCCAGTATTCATGAACAATGTGCTCGACTATTCTACAATATTAAAGTCACGTGTTAATGTCCTTCTCTAACTGCTGTATTAAATCTTCACTAGAACTCGTATCGGAATCAGACATCGGTTCAACGATGCAATCTATTTCTGAAGATGAGTATACCTCTGAATTGTCCGACACCTCTTCGAACTTGTTTACGTTATGTAGCGATAACAAATATTCATTTCGAATATTTTTTTCAAATTGAAGGCCTTAAGAACAAGCTTGTAGGATTCAAGAGTATTTGATTTGATATTATTCTATGTAGGCAATCATGAAATAATGTCGTGCGTTTGCATTTTCTAAATATAGAATCAAAGTGGGAGTAATAGTTTGAAGCTAAAAAGATGTTGAAATGCCAATCATTTGTCTTTTTTTTATTTTTCAAATCAGGATGCATGGTTTAAAATCAAGATGTAGTGAATAAATTACATGCATTCCCTGCTTTATTGTTTTGATTCACTACTTATAGAATGAAAGCTGGAGTAATGATAGGGCTTTGAAAAAAAATATTGAAGTGTCACAATTCTGTACCCGTGCTTACTTTTCCAATCAGGATGCATTTTCTACATCACCTGCATTATCACCGAGGAACTATTTATGAACAGCAGCGATGTGAAAATAGAAATGGAAATAACTGAAGGTACATATTACAACCACGATTCGAAGCTACTTCCCAATGCCAAGAAAAAGATACAAGAAAACTCAAACAAAGGTCCAGTACACTTAAAACCGTACGACTAAAATGGAAAAACATTACATCGCAGTGCATACCAACAAACGGAGCGCTCACCTCTAATGCGGAAGTAACAGATTGTCCCGCTCGAAGCAATACTCTGCGAACTTCAACCGCAAATAACTTGTCTTGGCTGCACTGTACAAATTACTATTTTCTTTGTCCCGTAGGAGCCACAGGGCAAAGAGGTGGAGCACATCACCTTCCTGCACATGCTTAGACAACATAAGTTCGTCGATTGACATTTCTCCATTCTGATGCGATCTGGAAATTGAGGCAAGATCTGTTCCAACACTAACCATTTTCTCAAGTGAAGTTGAAACCTCTTGGGCACCGTACATTTTCTTCTTTCCTTTCACCCTCCCGTGTTTGCATTTTCTTTTATCCCCACTACGGTTCCAGGATATATTCATGGAGGAGTTAGCTCTACCTTCGACTGGTCTGCCACTGGAATCGATTGCCTCCGTGTTAATGGGCAACTTGTCGCCTCCGTACTCTCTTTCGTTATCTGTGCCCAAATCAAAACCACGCCGCGATAGCTTTGTTAGGGACAATGCATACTTCTTCGAGTCGTCGAACAATTTCCCATATGTGTCATATATCTCACTGCAGTCGAAGTTCTTGTTCTTCACATACTTTGGGTTATCCTGCATGGACAAGGTAGACAACAAATTATATTCGACTATAAAAGATATATTCACATTCTGCATTAACGTGTATCACACCAATGGATTGTGGGGATGAAGAATGAATGGAAGGCAAGAAAACTAAAACATTCAACAGTACAAACAGCAATGGAGTGGAGATGCAGTAACAATCCTTAATTTGTTTCAAAATTTGTAAGACACAATTGACTTATGGACCTGTACGAGACTGGGTAAGATGTATTAATTTCTTGACTTTCAATTTTCCATAATTCACCATATAATCAGTAATCTAATGCGGAATTGAACCTTAGATATTGTAAGTATTGTTAGGACTTTCAAGAAGCCTTGGTTCAACACCACTCACATTCTAACCATATCAAATCATTCTAAGATGCATTTTTATACAATTCATCATGTTCAATCATGAAGACCACCAATACCAACACAACCAACATAATCACCAGCCACAATTAGCATCTCGAACAGCAGTAGCTGAACACATAAAAATTATCACTAGCTTACTAATTGGATCGAGTCTCGTTCGCATTTTTCGATTAACATTCATTCAAGAATGTTTTGGCGCAAACTGAGGTGACAAAATCCGTTACCTTACTTTTTGCTTCCCACCAATGTTCTGGGACATGAATTCTTCCGTTACCCGAGCGGTACTCAATTCCAGTGCATCGCAGCAACTCGGAGAGGTGTTTGTCTTCCGTTCGCACTTTATTCTAATAGTTCTTCATCTGTGATATAGTCCAGTTCTTTCCCACAACATTTCTATGATACAATGCCATCCTTTCGAGGAAAAGTATTTGCCCTATCGATGGCCTTCAGCTTTGACAATTTTCTAGGTGTTGGTGAAGACTTTGTGCTCTGAAGGGTTCCATTTTGCGGACTTACGCACCACGAGCTAGGGCTCTTGAGGCACAATTCAAGGGGTCCGGGCTCCCACTTGTGTACTGCTGCAAGGGAAAAATAGGTTTAAGAATTACGCGATAGTGGTATAAACGAATAAACCATGAAGCAAAATCGTTTTCTATCCTAAGTTGCTGGGGGAAGTGCCAAACCACGGTAAGACAAAAACTTAGTGAACGAAGAGAAAATTCAAATCATCGTGTGCAGGAAGTTCCTTTCAAGGGAAGTTTGAAACAAATATACACACAGTTAGGTAGCAGGGAAATCTGAAATGAAGAATTTCTTACCGTGTGTTCGGATAACAGTTCCACCGGGAGCTATCGTTTTCTATCCTAGACAGCAACAATATTTGTGCAAGCCTGTGGATGTGTAGGCTCATGAAGCTCCAGTGTCAAGCGTCAACAGAGATGAGGAGTTAAAAATTGATTTTCGGACAGACAGATGATTCGTGGCTGGTTTAAACAATGTTTTGTCTTCGCCGGTAACAAAGACCTCTGGCGTGGTTCGACTGGTGGCTCCTTTTTTTCTGATTTTTTATGTGGAATGCTCCGGTTTATTTTTTCTCCAGCAGCTCAGTGTCTATGTGTGGTGCCTTCAATCAACTAGGTTAAAATGGTTGGGGGGTTTTGTGTAAATTTACACTTACAATATGAGGGAAAACCGGCATTATGATGCAACGGAAATATCCAAATGAATTTTGATTCTGACACAAGTTGGTGAATGTGGTAGCGTGTTGTCTTGTTTAACGGTAGAAAAATGAGTTTAGTCCAAAAAAAACTAGTTAAAATGAGTACCAAACAAAGACTTATTCTACATGAAATTGAAAAACAATTGTTGTCTTATTTATGTACATCTTTATGTGAAATGCTAATTGACCTTCTGGTCCTCCTGTACGAAATAAAATGCAAGATTAATTCGTGATTTTTCTAGAGAATTTTACAAAATTATGTTAACTAGAGCTATCACTTCATTACTTTATGCTCTTGATGAAATGATGGAATGGGTTGCAAAGTTTTATGTTAGTAACATATTATCACAAATGGGTGTACGTGTCATATTGGGTATTTTATATTAATTCCTATTTTATTACCAATTTTAGGTTAGTTCAGGTGAGTATGGAAGTATGGCGAAATGGTGAAGGTGCTAAGGGACTTTTCTTAAAAAAAACATGACAATTAAATTGTCTTTATTTTATTTCAATTTCTTGTCAAATTAACTAAGCTTTATGAGCATGTAATTAATGAATTTTAGATTATTTCCAGTGGCATGACTTTAAACTTTGAATGTTATTTTAAGTTTAACTCGTTTAAGTTTAATTTTAAGTATTGAATGTAATTTATCTCAATGTTATCCAGCCATGTTATGAATAAAATAGCCTATGCCTATGTTTGGCTTCCATTTTTACAAAAACTTATTTTTAACCACACGTTCTCCCATAAAATAATTTTACAGTAAATCTGTAGCTTTTTCTTATTTTTAAACCACGCAATCTCCAAAAAATCACTATTTCAAAATATGTTTTCCCATAAAATGGGGCTCAAACGGGGGCTATGTAACTCTTCAAATTTTATTTCAAACTTAGGCGTTACAATTATGGGATTAGAGCGTTAAATTTATTCTTTTTTTCTTCTCTTCATTATATGGTAAATATTAATTTGAAGCATGTTTTAATTGATTAAAAGAAAAGTTAACTGGTTTAGTCAATCAGTTTTAATTTTTTTGGCAGGGAGATTCGACTTTTGGAAAAAAAATTTTAAAAAATCTGCACGTAAATAGTTTTAATTAAACAAACACAATTAGTCATTTTATTATGATGTTTTGAATGTGGGGAAAAATGTTAGAAAGTACTAGTTTGGAAAATAAGTATAAACTGTTATTTTTTATTAAAAATGATTTTGAACGAAAAAAAAAAAAATTACTTAAAAGTAATTTGTATTTTAGCTAGACATGCTCCAGATGACTCGATCTATGGATGAATGACAAATTGAAAGTGGAGGAGGTTATTCTCACTATCATTGTTCTTGATCAGTACTCTACATATAGTCTCTATTTTAAATGCCTTATGCATTTTTTTTTCTGTTATAATTTCTCTAAGGCATTTTAAAATAATATTTCATAGCTTGAGCTAACCAAATTTGTAAAATTTGTTAACTGATCTGTGATCTAACATGTAGTGGTTAATTTATTCTTTTCTTGCACGTGTCTCTGCATAGAACTCAAAGGACATGTTTTTGAAGAATATCTAGCCACATAAGCTAATCTTGAAAAAAATTGTCTAGTGGTGCTCTTAAGAAATCTAGACCCATCCAATGGTCTTTGTAACGGAACAAGAATGATTTATCGTGATTTCAAGAAACATATTATCCATGCAGAAATAATCGTTGGACAACATATTATAACACAAATTTTCCTCACGCATCTCATTAACTCCAGCAAATGATAAATGATAGTATTCAAATTCAAGAGAAGACAATTTTTAGTATGTCTATGATTTGCAATGACCAGTAATAAGATTCAAGGACAAACAGTGCTTACTGTTTCCTAAATATCTATTTTCTCATGGGCAACTTTATGTCGCTCTTTTCCGCTCAATTTCAATACAAACAACAAAAGTCTTGCTGAAAATAGAAAATAAAAAGAAAAAAATGTGGGATGTTGACAAATGATACGACATTGTTTATGAAGAAACATGAGATTAGTAATAAGTGTGTTTTTACACAATTATTGGACATCTAAAACAAGTTAATTATTAGTAAAAAAAGGTAAATTTTGACTCACGACTATGTAATTATGGATTTTGTATGTAAAAAAAATCACCAATTGAAAGAGAACAAACAAAAGGGAAGAGAGAAAAAAACCCAAAAGCGTACTAAAATGTGTGTTGGGGACCAAATTGTTCAAGTTCTAAATTTTGAAAGATTTTTGATGCAATTTATTAAAGGCATAATCGAAAGAAAAGTCAAATTTTGAGGACCATAATGTACAAGATCAAAGTTAAGAGACCTAACATGTAATTAGACATAGGACTGAACTTGCAAAAAAATGACAGCAAGGCGTCGCTGCCACGTGGCTTGTTATGTGTTTGGGTAGTAGCCCAAATGCATTTCCATCGTAGCCGCGTCGGCATCACCGATTGTTTTGGGGCAGATTTTTCTTCCCCATTTTTGTAAATCGGGAATTCTATTGGGGGCCTTTTGGACATTTTAAAAGCTCGTTTTAGGTATTTAAATACTACATTTCTTTATGGAATGCCCAATTCTCTAGACACTTATTTAAGAGCTAAAAAGAAAGGAAAAGAGGCAAGGAAATGGAGAGAAAACAAAGCAAAAAATGAGGAAATTTAGGGGAAATCAAGATTATACCATTGCATTGTTTCAAGAATTCATCCAAGGGACAGATTTTACATTTTATTCGTATTTATCCTTTATTTTCTTTATTTTGTATTGGGTTTCTCTACCATTTTTATTTTGAGCATTTGTATTAACATGAACTAAATTATTAACGTTGGAATGAATAAGGAAACTTAACTTGATTAATTTTAATGTATGCTTTTTAATATCAAAATATTTATTGTCATTTGCATTTATTGTTGTATTTAATGTCTTATATTTTATTTAGCCATTAAATGTTTGTATTGAGTGATTTGTGCAATTATTAAGAGATTGTTGTGCATTTTAGACCAATATAGTATATGTCCTAGATTCTTGTAGGGGATAGAGATACACACCTAACCCTAAGTGACCTATTGAACTATTTTCGTGAAAATTTAATGTGGTTGTTTGGGTTTTAAACGATACAGAGATATAATAGTTTAAATCAATCAATTAAATTTAATTTTACTAGAGGGAGGTAATTAGCTAAAATTGAAAAATTGGGTCTAACATGATAATGAGTAATTTATTAATTTTCATGTTTAGAAATTAATTAAACGACGGTTAAGTGAAATCATGAATCCCAACTATTTAATCCTTAAAACCTTCCAAAAATTGGAATGTGGTGTGTGTTGAATCGAGTTTCAACTTTTTTCTTTTATTTCCAAAATTTCAATTCATATTGTGTTTTTTTAATTGTATTAATTAGAATGATTAGAGTGGTGTAATCAAAAGCAAGCATTCCTCCGGGGATCGGCTCAGACTCACAATCCACTTTCTTATTTGAACGTGACCCATGTACTTGCGGTATGTAATTTCAGCAAATATGTTTTTGGCGCTGTTATTAGGGGAATATTTTTACTTTGACTACTTCTTTAGTTTATCTTAACTTTAACAATTTTTTATTTTTTTTCCTTTTTCTTTTATATCTTTTGGTTAATCCCCACATTTTTTATTTATCTTGTGTTTGGTAATCTTTTCATATAATTTTCAGCTCTATTTGCATGATCTAGCAGTGGTAAATTAACAAAATCTGTGCAATGACTAATATCTACATGGATTATAGATTTATACTTGGAGGAGATCGAAGATGTGAATTTTTCTATACGATGCATTATATTGGACAATGTTTGTAATCATGCACCGATGTATTCAAGTCAAAACTTCTCTGGTTTAGACAATACTTAATGTGTTAAAAACAAGCACTTGATAATTCTAATGAGAGTTACGTGCTCACGGGAGATAATATAACCGATGATTGGGATGAGTACATCATGCTTGTGGGAGATAGTCCACCTCTATTGAATGAGAAAGTACTTGCAAAATATTATAATGAACTTACCAAGTTGAATGAAGACGACATGCTTATAAGAGATTATATGTACTTAAATGAATTTCTAAAGTGGGGTTATAATTCACTTGAAGGAGCTTATAAGAAAAACTTGCCATTGCATGTGGAATTCGATTGTGGACTGGTCATTCAATCCAATGAAACATCAATTATTGACAAAGAGCTCAAAGAGAATGACAACTTAATTTCAAAAGAATTGAACGAAAATGTAACTAGCAATGAGGATGAAAGTAATGCATATTCTTCCGATTTCATTTATTGCACAAAAATGGAGTATGTGATTAAGCCCGATGATGTGGTGGAAATATATATAGTGGATTTGAATTGTAGTAAATATGCAAGCCATCTTATATCGAAAGGGACGATGTTGAGTTTTGGATAACAAATGAAGAGTGGAGCAAAATCAAAATAAGAAAAATGTGCAAAGCATCTAAAGTCTTTTTTAGATGTCCATGATACAATTGCCAAAGTTAAACTAAAGACTACAAAAAATTGCTTATTATGAGGTAATTCAATTTTCTAACCCTCAATCTTTTTATTTTTTGCTTTTTTCATTAGATATTATTTCTGTAGTTAAATATGTTTTTTTTAGGTCCTAGTTTGATTTTAGTTCTCAACAAGTTTGATGGTTAATTTTGACTATGTTGGCCACACTTACCAACTTTGATATTGACCCGTTTAATTTACTTCTTTCTTGTAATTTTGTAGGACACCACATGTTATTCCATGAGATGCTTGTTGAAGGAAATGATTTGAAATCAAGTCGAGGATTAATCACAAGTTTGGGGTGAATTGGAAATGAACTATTCAAGAGTCTCAAATCCAAGTTGAGCATTGGTACCTCTTCACCAAATGTTTAATTACAGAAGTTTCGTTATCATTTCTTCTCTTTTATCTTATTCTTTTACACATTGAGAACACTGCGTGATTTGAGTTTGGGGGTGATTGTGCTTATTTGAGGTGATTTTGTGTTGACATGTTAGATAGCATTTTCGACTTAGGATGGTTTGATATTTAAAATTGTTATTGAATCATATTCTATGCACAATATGCTAATTATGCCTTATTTGTTTTTGAAAAAGTGTTTACCCATTGTAAGATCTTGAATTATTTTGAGCATAATTGTCACGATCAATTGTTTTTTAAATGTGAAAATTATTGATCGAGGGAGAGAGTTTTGAATTGGTAGAACTACGTTGTGAATGAGATTATCTAGAAATGTATTGATTCAATGCACGTGATCAATTTTGTGTGGAGTGTCTTATGCTAACAAGTATAAGTTAGGTAATGACCATATGCTAGGGATCTAAGTCCCATGTATTAGAACATTTGTTGAATCTTATGTCTCACTCCGTAACCTTTTTTTACTCAAGTTAGTAAGTCCGTAGAGGTATCTCGAGACTCAGTACCTTTTGGTTTAAAAAATCGAGGAGTTATCAACCTAAAACGTGCTACAAGGGTCAAGAAGAAATTTTAATAGAAATTGAGCAATTATATTTGATGTTTGGACTTAGATAACTAGAGAGTTTGAATTACTTGGTATAAGTTTAAACGTCGAAGCATTCAATTAATGAATAATCATCACATAACTGTAGACCTAACCGAATTAAGTGAGGAAGTAAAGAGTGAATCGAGAGAAACCTTTAGATTTACACCTCAGGAATGAAAATAAATATCTATTTTAGGGATGTGAATTTCATAAGTGGGAAATGAAATATATGACAACTAAGGATCGGGTGGAATTGAAATTTTTTCCTTTTTTACAACTTTTTCCTAATTTAGATGATGATTGAAAGTGACTACACACACACACCAATCAAACATAAATAAGCTCAAATTGTTTTTGATAACATTAATTGAAGGCATATTTTTGAATTGATTATACAATTTTACACTCATAGATATTTTAACAAGCTATCTAACATTGTTAATTCTTATTCCATAATTGCATAATTGTGCAGTTGATACTTGCTCGAGACTAGCAAGAGCTTAAGTTTGAGGGTGTTTGATAAGTGTGTTTTTACACATTTATTGGACATCTAAAACAAGTTAATTATTAGTAAAAAAAAGTAAATTTCGACTCACAATTATGTAATTATGGATTTCATAGGTAAAAATCACCAATTGAAAGAGAACAAACAAAATGAAAGAGAAAATGACCAAAAGAGTACAAATATGTGAAGATGGGGACCAAATTGTACAAGTTCTAAAACTTGAACGACTTTGGATGCAATTTATTAAGGATGTGATTGAAAGAAAATTCAAAATATGAGGATCAAAATGCACGATATCAAAATTAAGGGACCGGCATGTAATTAGGCAGAGAACTGGTGTTATAAGGAAACAACGTCAAGGTGTCGTGGCTTGGCATGTGTTTGGACAGTAGCTCAAACGCACTGCTAGCGCAGTCAAGCCGGAGTCGCCTACCGTAAAATTTGCCCCATTTTGTAAATTGAGAATTCTTTTGGGGGACTTTTGGATATTTTTTAAATCTTGTTTTAGGGCATTTAAATATCCCATTTCTTGTATTGAATGCTCATTCTTTTGACACCCATTTAGGAGCTAAAAAAGAGAAGAAAAGAGGCAAGGAAAAGGGAAAATTTGGGAGGAAATTGCTGGGATGGGGGAATCAATATTATACCATTGCATTGCTTCAAGAATCCATCCAAGTAACGGGTTTTACTTTGTATCTAATGTTTATTCTTATTTTCTTTATTTTGTAATAGGTTTCTCTACCATTTTCATTTTGTGCCTTTGTATTAACATGAACTAAATTATTAATGTAGGGATGAATGAGGAACTTAACCCAACTTGATTAATTTTAATATTTTCTTTTAATGTCAAAATATTTATTGTCATGTGCATATATTGTTGTATTCAATGTTATGCATTTATTTGGCCAATAAATGTTTGTATTGAGTGATTTGTGTAATTATTGAGAGATTGGTGTGCATTATTGATCAATATAGTAAATGTTCTAGATTTTTGTAAGGGATAGAGATATATCCAACCTTAGGTGACCCAAACAAAGATTAGCCTTTGTTTGAACTCCATTTTATCAAAAATTCATTTTCAACCACTCATTCTCCAATAAAATAATATTACACGTAAATCGAAAAAATTCTTCATTTTTAATTACACATTCTCAAAAAATCACTATTCAAAATGCATTTTTCTCTCAAATGGGGTTCAAACAAGGGCTTAATGCGATTGTTTGGATTTTAATTGACACGGATATATAGTAGATTAAACTAATCAAATGGTTAATTTTACTCGAGAGAGACAATTAGTTAAAATTGGAAAATCAGACCTAACATGATTAATGAGTAATTTATAATTTGTATGTTGAGAAATTAATTAAGCGACTTTTAAGTGGAATCATGAATCCCAACTATTTAATCGTTAAAACCTTCCGAAATTTGTAATGTGATGTATTTTGAATCAAATTTCAACATTTTTTTCTTTTTTTTTCCAAAATTTAAATTCATATTGTGTTTTTTAAATTGTTATAATTAAAATGATTCAGTGGTATAATTAAAAGTAAACATTTCTCGAGAGATCGACTCGGATCACAATCCACTTTATCACTTGAACACGATTCGAGCACTTGTAGTACGTAATTTCAACGAACACTTAGCATGATATAATTCTAGAAGAATATATTTCATTGTTTTATTGAAGAAGGATAGAAAAATAACCTTTTCTTGATAATATTTCCGCAAAAATATCATATTATTGCTCTCGAAGAGGTATGTTTTTATGTACCAATGTTCTTGAAGAATATTATGTCTTATTCCTAGAGAATCAAAATTTATTTAAACTTATATACTATAAGAATGCTCCATTATGCTTTCTGAAAAGGCATAAATTACTACATGTAAATATTTTAGAAGAATCTATTGTTGGTGATTTAATTAGCTAAAATTGGAAAATTGGGTCTAACATGATTAATGTCCGATTTATTAATTTATATCTTGAGAAACTAATTCTGTGACGGTTAAGTGGAATCATGAATCACAGCTATTTAATCCTTAAAACCTTCCGAAAATTGTAATGTGATGTGTTATGAATTGAATTTCAACTTATTTTTCTTTTATCTCCAAAATTTAAATTCATATTTAATTTTTTTTATTGTTATAATTAAAATGATTAGAGTGGTGTAATTAAAAGTAAATATGACTTGAAGGATCAACTTCGACTCACAGTCCAATTTATTACTTAAACGCGATCCATACACTTGCAGTATGTAATTTAAGCGAACACTTGCATAGTATAATTCAAGAATAATATATTCCGTTGTTTTATTGAAGAAGCATAGAAAAACAACAATTTTTAATAATATTTACGCTAAAATATCATATTATTTCCCTCGGAGAGGTACATTTTTATGTACCAATGTTCTTGAAGAATATTATATCCTAGATAATCAAAATTTATTTAGACTTATATTCTATAAGAATTGTCCATTATGCTTCCTAAAAAGGCATAAATTACTATATGAAAATATTCTAGAAGAATATATTATTGGTGATCTCTAAGAATATCAATTTCAATTTTTAAAAATTAGACTTTATATGGTTTATTAGCCTATGTTTGGCCTCCATTTTTCCAAAAAATTATTTTTTCAAAAATCATTTTCGACAACATATTCTCCCATAAAATAATAGTACACGTAAATCGAAAATTTTTCCTTATTTTTTAACCACACATTCTAAAATAAAATTCACTATTTCAAAACTTCTTCTCCCCCAAAAGTTTCATTAAAATGGAGCTCAAAAAGGCTTAAATCAATCGTCCTTTATCTTGGAGAAGAAGGCAGATTTCAATATACAAATAGACATAATTTAGATGTATAAATGTGCATTGAAATGTATAACTTTATTTTAAAGAAAAAATGTGATTGACGGCATGTTCATTTTGAATACATGCCATAACATATATTTTCTTGTTTGGATACTCTGAATATAAAAAGAAAAATAAAAGGAAAAATAAAATTTTAACCAAACATCCTTTTTTGATTACCAGTTCTAGCCCAAATTGTTAAATATTTGATTTCGATTGAAGGTTAAGGACGATGTTCGAGGTATGATTCACCCTTATGATATTAGAAGTACAAGTTATGCAAATATGCAATGAATCTATACATCTAATATTTTTCTTTTTTAAGTATTTATATATTTGTTTTGTTCATATTTAAACTCTAATAAATTGTTATCATTCTTCTGTATTGATGTTATTAGACAAACTTGTGAGTTGGAAACAGTAAATAAATTTAAACTTTTTAGCATTGTACATGTTACGCCTCACCACCGAGACTCAAACTAAGCTTACGTGGTAGTCCACATGAAGGCATAAGTTAGATGTTGACTAAAAGTCAACGAAAGCCCCAATTGACCAGAGTGGCAGAGAAAAGAAGTGATGAAGTCAAAAGGAAAGCTTCTGAAGCTCTCTGTTCCGAAGTAAGCTTCCGAAGCTCTCCATTCCAAAGCTCCTTTGGCCGAAATTCTCGTGGCTCTTAAAAGATCTACATGTGATCTAGGAATGATATGACGTTTGTAATAATGAATGTGTCAAGTCCATCGGCGTAGGTTGTAGGGTGATTGACATGTTGTTAATGTATTAAATGTATAGCAGACTAGTGATCTATGCTTTGACCTGGGAGATTAGGCAACGTGTTTCTTCATCCAATGATCACAACTTTGGCCAGGACTCTATAAATACCAACTCTTGTAACACTTAAATCTAATGCAACCATTTATACTTAAAGCCATTTTGTCTTCTCTCTTGCTTATTTCACACTCTCGTTTTCTTAAATTTAGATTATCTTGTCTTAGTTGAGTTGTTCATGATTGATTATAAATATGCAATCATCTTTAAATATACCGTTGGTGTCTAAACATTTTTGTCTCGCATCATAAATCATTTCTCATGTCAATATACCGTAAACTCCTCCGACCAAGTCTTCGGTTAAAACTTGTTGGAATTTGCTTGTGTGGATGCCAGTAGGCCGACATCTATTGTCCACGTCACTCTTACAAAAAATGAGGTCAATATATTAGCTCCGCCTGTGAAAAATTTTCCACTACATCCACGAATATCACCGTGGAAAAAGCTCGCTTGAAAAAATCACCAAAAAATCGTTCCCCCTTGAAAAAAGCATTGTTCTTGAAAAAAAAACAAGTGGAAGTTCAAGCTAAAAACAAAGCTCTTGAAAAGTTTCTGGTGCCACTGCACAAAAAATAATCGTTGAAAGATTTACTTAGCTTTTCCCCTCTTTGAAGAAAAGAATTGGGGACCTAAGTTCTAGTAGTGAAGAAGAAATCACTCATAGGAGAGTTAGGGCAATTCCTTCAGAAGGTCCTGTACACCAGCCTCCCACCCAGGGCCGGCAACGTTCCCATCAACGGAATAGGTGAGGAGGGAGAAGACTTGCTGCCCAACTTACGAGGGAAGTGGCTACCATGGCTTCAAACATGAGGAATATAACAAGACAAAACATGGTCATACAACAACTCCTCATGCAAATGCAAGTTCCAGGACAACAAATGCCCTACTTTACACCTCCAGATGAGCCACTTCCTCAAGAAGAAAACAAAGTTCAAAGCCAAAGGATTCCTTCTCCTCGTCCTCAAAGAAAGAAGCCCCAAAGATATGGGAGTTGAAGCTGACACCTCCTCCAATTATGCTTCGATCGACCTTCCGAGGCCCCATTCAACTTTCCTCTCGATTATGAGCCTAAACTACAACCCTAAAGGACAATGAGTGTGTTTGACGGGATGGGTCCACATGGGCTTAGAAATAGGACAACCCAATAGCTAGTGCCTAGGAATAGGCCTCGACAACCACCTCCTGCTACGGCGTATGAACATATGCAGCACCAACCTGAACCTCCTATGAATAGGTATTAGAGGAGAGACTTGCGTAACGCGCAAAGTCAAGTTAGACCCTCACAACCTCTTACGACGATGGATGAGGATGATCATGATAGTCCTCAATGATCATACAATCTCGATGACGATGATGGTAATTCACCATTTTCTGAAGGGCTAAAAATGCTCATGTCCCTCGAAAATTTGTACCCTCAAACATCCTCATCCATGATGGAAGGGTGATTTGGCTAAACACCTCAACAATTACAAGACCTGTATGACCCTAGGAGGCTCTTCATCCTTTTGTTAAATGTAGAGCTTTCCACACCACCCTGAGTGGTACAGTGATGGTCTAGTATTGTAGATTGCCTACATGAAGCATCGGGAGTAGCTCAATTCAAGAATGCCTTCATGGCAAAATTTGCAGCAAGCAAAGAGGGTGAGGTACCCATTCAGTAGCCGCAAGACAAGAGACGGCAACTTGGGGAAACACTAAAAAGATACCTAGGATGTCTCACTAATGAGATGACCCATTGTAAACTAGTTACAGATAGGGAAGCCCTATCGGCTCTCAAAGGAGGGCTTGACACGAATGCCTTCTTTTGGAGGAGTGTGCAAGATAAAACCATGACAATTATGATACTTTGGTGGAATTAATGAGGAAGGGGATTATCGATGAAGGACTTATTGATCGAAGAAACAAGGTCACCCAAGGACTCCACCACCAGATAGACAAATGGCAACTAGACCTACCTCCAACTTAACCAGCAATGGAACCAAGCCAACAACACAATCGCACTAGCTTCGACAACTTTTAATGCAGTTACTACACTTGCTTGTGTGGATGTAGATCCTACTTCCAACACACCATTAAGGGCACCCATGCAGCCTACCCACCAGGGAAGGGGTAGAGGTATGGGAGGTAGGCCTAGGAATAGGTCTAAAGTACTCCAATATTGTACATACCACCATTGTTACAGTCATGTTATAATTAACTGAAGAGAAAGGACATGGGCCCTCTCAATTCAACAATCCTAGAAAAAATCAAATGAATGCACCCTTGCCTAGGCTAGCTCAATAGCCCAAGAGAGAGGAGACAAGGCCCAACACAAGGAAAGTTACCCCTCGTTGAGATATGAGCAATGAAAGCGCTAAAGATAATCGGAGACAAAAGGACCATCCGATAGACACAAATGCTGGACCAGTAATGGAGATAGATACTATCTTTGGAGGCCCATATGTAGGAGGCGAAATGAGGAATGCTCAAAGAAATTACGCTATTGAAGCAAAAGACCCTCCAATCGCAAGTTACATTGTCAATAATAGCTGATGAGGTGGGAGAAGTGTAGAACCTATCACTTTCACCCAAGAAGATGTTTGTGACCTGTGTTCTAGTTGTCAGAGTTATTATGGTGTAAAATGGACTAAAACACATGTTGGTGGACAATGGAAGCTCTACTAACATCTTGGTCGGAGCTACTTTTAATAAAATGGTGGTAGACCACGAGTTAACTAGCATAAGTTTTCCCAGTATGAATTTATCGGTGATAGTATCATCCCAAAGGGTAGAATCTCCTTAGTGGTTAAAATGGGAGCAGCACCATATATAGTGTACCATATCATGGAGTTCATGTTAGTAGACCATCGTTCTGCTTATCATGGAGTGCTGGGAAAACCCTTCAAGGATTTGTGGAAGTCACCTCCATCCACAACTTGTGTATGAAATTCCCAATTGAGCATAACATCGACACAGTAAGAGATAACCAGATGGGAAGTAGGGAATGTTATTTGAACTCCTTGTCGAAGGCGGAACCATGTGACATCAACTTGGTATTGTTGGACATAGAAATAATTGACGGACTTGAAGAAATTTCGACTCCTGAACAAAGAGGAGACATCGAAATGACAGATGTCCCTGGAGAAGGAATAATCTCTGAAGAAGAGGTTATTAATGATGAATTAGACCCAAACATTATTGAGTCAGATTCTCAAATTGCTCTCATAGAAGAGCTGGAAAACTTCCTTATAGACTTGGAGGATCCAAACAAGTCACTACGAGTAGGGAAAGACCTACCACCCGAAGCCAATGAGAAGTTAAAGAATTTCATAAAAAAGAACTTGGATGTCTTTGCTTGGAGATACGAAGATATGGTGGGCATTGACCCCAAAGTTAGTTGTTACCATCTAAAAATCGATCCCAAAGTTGTCCCGTATAGAAGAAAAAGAAGGGCTCTTAACCCCGAAAGGTATGAGGCTCTGAAAGATGAGGTAAAGAAATCGAAAAACAATGGCTTCTTCAAGGAGGCTATGTATCCTACGTGGGGTTCCAACCCCGTTCTGGTTAAAAAGCATGATAGCAAGTGGAGGAATGGTTGTTAACATAGTGAATGGCAACTTTACCGCTAGAGACAAAAGAATGGCCAAATTTGAACTAGCACAAGTGCCATGGAAGAAAAATGCTCATGACAATGCTCTCTCCAAGCTAGCAAGCAATAGGGATTCAGAATTACTAAAGGTAGTGCCTATTGAGCACCTCAAGCCCTCAACGGCTAAAAGAGATGAGATAATGTAGATTAAAGGAACTCCTCCATGGATACAGCCTATAGTGGTTTTTCTCAAAGATCAGATCCTACCCCAGGACAACGAAAAAGCTTACAAACTTAGAGAAGAAGGACAACTCTTTTAGTGCTCCAAGATGATGTCTTATACAAGCGTGGTTTCTCTCTGCCTCTTTTAAGGTGTACGGGGGATAAGATATAGCATATGTCTTGCGGGAAATTCACAAAGGGATATGTTGTATTCATACTAGAGGACCAGCACTTACACTTAAAAGTGTTAAGGCGTGGGTATTACCGGCCTATCTTGAAAAAAATGCAATTCAATTTGTTCAAAGATGGTGCCAATACTTCTCAAATGTCCAAAGATAACCCTCCAAGGAGCTCACCGTAATCTACGGTCATTTGTCAAATGAGAAATTGACCTCATAGGTCCCTTCCCTAAAGAAAGGGGACACACGAACTTCGCGATTGTCATCATTGATTACTTTATCAAGTGGGTACAAGTTGAACTGTTATTTAAAACCGCTAAGGCAAACATTTCTAGATTCATATGGAAGAACATCATATGTAGGTTCGACATTCCTGACTCAATCATAACCGATAATGGGAAACAATTTGATAACAATAAGGTCAGAGACTTATGTGAGGAGTTTGAGATTAAAAAGCACTTTTTTACTCCTTATCATCCTCATGCCAATGGGCTGGTGGAAGCTGTCAACGAGATCATAAAATATACCCTTAAAAGGAGGCTGATGCTTCGAAAGGGGTATGAGTTGATGAATTACCCCATGTCTTATGTATCGCCACATGAGAGGCTTCTTTCTCTACGGCCTATAGAGTAGAAGCTATGAGTCCAGTGGATGTGAGCTTACCCTCTCCTCGTCACTTACAATTTAATGAGATATTCAATGATGAGTTGAGAAATATGAGCTTGAATTCATTGATGAAAAAGTGATGAATCTCAAGCGAAACTAGAACCACTTACCAGTGGAAGATGACCCACTACTACAACACAAAGGTGAAGAAGAAGACATTTCACATAAAGGACTTGACTCTGGGGAGGGTCTTCTCATTATCCAAAGAGCCTGGTGCAGGCACCCTGGGCCCCAACTGGGAAGGTCCCTACCGTATTATAAAAGAGTTAATGACCTGGCACTTACAGGATTGAAGACCTATCCATAGAATTCTGAGCACCTTAGGAGGTACTATCAATAGAAAAATCCTGGTTGAATGACATTCCCAAACCTATGTAAAATATTCTTGAAACAATGAAATAAAACTTGTACAAGTATTACCTTGACATCTGTCCCACCTCCCATGAACAAGACTGAATTGTCATGGGAGAAGCTCTTGCATGGATACACCAAATTTCATGTAGGGAAGTATACACGAACTCCCATGCTTTCTATGAATGAGGTTGAATCGTCATGAGAAAAGCTTCTGCATAGATGCAACAAACTCCATGCAAGAAAGTGTGGATGAATTGAAATGCCTCTAATGAACAGAGATGAATCATCATGGGAGAAGTTTCAACATGGAAGTACCAAATTCCATGCATTGAAGCGTTGACGAACCCGCATACATTCCATGAATGAAGCTAAATTGTCATGAGAGAAGCCTCTGCATGGATGCCCCCCAAACTCTATACAAGGAAGCTTAGACGAACCCCAATGCCTCCCATAATCGAAGCTCTATTGTCATGGATGCACCATCAACCATGCGTGAAAATTCATAGAATCTTTAAAAAGTATAGATAGGGTCGGACCACAGTTAATACGGAGCTCTAAACGGTGCTTCTTACACTACAAATAAAAGTTGATAAACAAACCACTTACAAAAATTGTTTACATGCCGAAGTACGTAAATTAACTGAGATACACATGATTTGTCGAAATGATTACTCTTAGTGAATTTTTTGTTCGCAAATAAAGTATTTAATTATATGATGGTGTGGCTCTAACACTTGCAAAAAATTGTAAATAAAACAATGAATGGAGAATAAATTACTTCATTAAGTTAAACAAGTTACAAAAATGGGAACCTTAACCATTACATTGAGGAAAAAAATAAAGGCCTAAAAGCTAAGCAAGAGGGTTGGATTGAGCATCGGCTACAAGAACGATGGCATCAGGGGCCACTGCTTCAGATTCAACATTGTCAGCCCCAGCCTCGTCATCATCCACAAGCTCTATCACATTACTTCCATCAGTTGGGATCTGAGGCTCACATTCCTCCAAACATTCTGACCTTAACTCCGAGGTACTAAAGGTTTGGGAATGCACCCCAATCCATTATATCACTTCAGTGTATGCATACCTTCACCAGAAATTCGTGAAGCGTTGATACTCATTAGTCAAGTAAAAGTTATAACAATTCACAACATCATCACCAGCAAATTGGGTCTCACTCCCTAGCTATATTAACCTCTTTAGTGAGGCCAGTAATTTTGGAATTCAACCCCTCCACTTGCTACTTCAGAGATGCACTTTCTTTATTATAAGCCTCTAGCGCTTCTGCTGTTATTTTCTTATGGGCATCAGAGGTCTCAACCTGCTTCATGAAATAAGCCACTTCACTTTGAGACAAGTGAACTTCCTTCTTTAAACTGTCAACTTTTGCTAAGGCAAAAGCAATTTTAGTAGCCTCCAATGCCTACTGAGCCTTCACAGCCTCCACATCAGCTTTTACCTTCTTTGTTTCTTCCTCAACCCTGGAGGCTTTGTTACAAAAGTCTCTATTTTTCTTTTGAAGATTTTTATAGAAAGTTTCAGCCTCTATGGCCACCCAAAGGCCCTCTTTGTCCGGCTGACCATGGTGGCAAAAAGGTCTACCAAATCACTAGATTCTACAGAGGTCTACCATCTATCTGTCCAGTATTTGTGAAAGGCAGCAGTGGCAATTTGAATATTCGGAGGAAGCATTGGTAGATCCTTTGAAGCGAGTTCATCACTCTTCTTCGTCAAGGCAAGTTTAACCCTGGAAGGGGCAGCATCAGTCGTCGAAGAACTCTCACTTATTTTTCCTTTCTTCGTTAGTTCTTGCCTTAAAGGTACATCAGCAATGGACATGTTTAGGTCCTCTCTATCAGTAGCAATTGAGGCTGCCATCAACTTCTTCCCTTAAAAGATCTGCAGACGATATCTAGGAATGATTTATATGATGTTTGTAATAATAAACGTGTCAAGTTTTTTGCCTAGATTGTAGGGTGACCGACTGTTGTCAATACATTAAATACGTAGCAAACTAGTGATATGATGCTTCGACCTTTGTGATGAAGTCTCGTGTTTCTTCATTCAACCGCCATCACTTCAGCCAAGTCTCTATAAATACCCACTCTTGTTTCACTTGAATCTAATGCAACTCTTGATACTTAAAGTCATTTTGTCTTCTTTCTTGTTTATCTCACATTCTTGTTTGCTTGAGTTTAGATTATCTTGCTTTAGTTGAGTTGAAATGTGCTTACGTGAATGCAAATGAGCCCGACGTCTGTTATCCACATTACCCTTACAAAAAATGAGGTCAACAGTGCACATAAAAGTTAGACCAATAGTAAAGTTAATTATTTTGAAGTTGACCCACGAGCCACATTACTTTGTTACAAAATTCAGAGTAATTGATAAAGAGATTAAGTGCATGTTTGAATCCTATTTTTGGTTAAGAATGTATTTTGGAATAGTAAATTGATGGAGAATATGTGGTTAAAAATAAGAAAAAATTTTGGGTTTGCGTTTAATAATATTTTATTAAAGAATCTGTAGTTAAAAAGAAAATAGATATAAAAATATATTTTGAAAATTATGATCAAGCAACGACTAAATAATGGTATTTATAGGCATCGTCTGAATGCCCTATTTTGAGCATATTGTATCTTTGATTTATTTGATATATTTTCATGTTATACATGTAGAATTTATGCCTTTGCAATTTTTCATCACTTGTAGATTATTTTAAATGTCATATATTTTTCAATCTGATATTTTTTCTAAATGATCTATTGTATAAGGTAGAATTTTAAATTTTATTGTTAATTTGATTTGAACTTCTTAATCAAAAGTTATTCATGGAGCTAAATCTAGTTGTTGATTATAATTGGACTCTAATATATATTTTGGACATGTTAATGGATGTTAAATTGCACATTGTCCATTTGCATTAGTGGAAATTACACTATAACAGGTATTTAAATATTACAATTCAAAAATCAGGGACAAAGTTTATTTAACCGAAAATCAGGTGACAATTTCATATTTAAGATTATAAATTAATTTGTATAATGATACCCTGTTACATCTACCCCATTAAAACCCTAAATCATTTTTACTCTCATCTTCCACTCCCTCTCTTCCTCAGCCGTCTCTCCACCCTCTGCCTCACACATAGACCATGCCGTCGGAGATCGTCTCATGACCTGCTTCGCTATAAGCGGCATTCTTAGCTGATAATGTCTTTTCAAGTATCTGTTATCTCCTCTGCCTTCCCTTAACGGTCGGAGTCACCAACGTTATCTCCTTCCCCAACACATGATACATCATCGCTAGAATCAATGACTCCAATAACAACACAAAGGCCCTTCCTAGGTCATTACTAAAATTATGGTTGTTATTGTTATTCTTGTTAATTTTTACCTCCATCTTATCCACCGAAAGAAAACCTTTGAAATCATTCCCATATAAATCTTGGTGGATCCACATAGTCTACTAGGGCCTTTGGCAAATCCGATCTCAATAATTCTAGTTCTTTTTTTCGTGCTATAATGAAATCCCAAAAATTCTTGGCGGCATACTAGCTGCAAAAGGGTTTCAATTATTTAGGTTTCTGTGACTGTTTAGGTGATGATGGTGTCGGTGATGGTGTAGTGGATGTGTTTGTGACCAATTATTTAAGTGTGTTGGGACAAATTTTTAGGATTATTGTGACCAAATATTGTTGGCGGCGGTGGGATTACGCTAGGTTGGGTTGGGTTGGAGTGGGGTGAGAGTGGGATGAACATTGTTTATGACCAACTATTTAAGTGTTTGTGACCAATTGTTTAGATTATTGTGACCAATTATTAGTGTATTTGGTTGATTTGGACCAAATATTGGTATATGGGGATAGGGTGGGGTGTTTGTGACCAACTATTTGGTTAATTTCTGACTAGTTATTTAATTGTAACCTAAAAATACGATAATTTGTTATTGAGAAATAACATGTGACTAATTAATTTAATAATTTGTGACCATAAAATAAATTGTGACCTATAAAATTGTGATTTGTGACCGATAAATAAAGTGTGACCTGTAAAACTTTTTATCTGTAACTTAATAATAATTTGTGACTAATTAATTTAATAATATATGAACAATAAATAAATTGTGACTTATGAGTACGTAATTGTGAAATAAATTGTATAAGTGTGAACTTAATTATTTAATTAATAAAATATGTTAATTATTTATTTATCATCTGATTTTTGGTTAAATAAACTTCATGTCGATTATTGAATTGGCAAATCTATAATACCTGACATATGAATTTTTCCCTTTACATTAAATTGTCATAGAAATTCTTTAGACTTGTATAACTGTGTGAAAGTGATAATAGAAAATATTCATTTTTTCACCATGTTTAGTATTTGGAAAATGCCGACTATCTAGTTGAATTTTTATCAACTCGGTGAAGGAAAAAGAAAAAAATGTTAAAAAAATAAAATTAATACAATACCAGATCTACAAATCTAATTGAAAACCTTAGAAGAATCAATATTATATCACTCAGTTTCTTTTAGTTTGTACGATAAAAATATTAGTATAGTTGAAACAAATATTGTATTGAACAAATTTCACCATTCTGAAGATTTTTGTTATTTTGCATGATCGGTTAGACCATCTCGAATCAATAATATATTGAAAATTTTAATAAATATTAATTGAAAAACTATAAGATTCTTTCAATGAATTCTCTCGTGTGGCTTTTTCTTAATGTATATAAATCAAAAAACCTTTACTAGCTAAAATCGGGACTGTATTTCTTGTATTTCAAAAAATTAATTAAGGTGATATTTTGGGCTTGTCACCCTCCCTATTGACCACCTAAATATTATTTATGTATAACAAATACATCTATTGTCACATTTGAAGTTGTATCCCTATGACACGTGATCAGAGCATAATAATTTTCATCTAATATTTTCATAGTACAATAAATGAACAACCACTCAATCACAGTGCACTAAGATGGACTTTAAGGAATGTTGAGAATATATGTTTAGTTTGAATTCTTATAAAATATCTTAAATCCTAATGGTGATTTTTTTGACATGATTTACATATTATTTTTTTTATTGAACAATTTTATTAGCATTAGAAAGTGTAAAAATTTGGAAATAATAAATACTGCATTATTATATTATCTAAATCCTCACACAATATAATTTGAACCACAAGTCTGAAAGATAATTCATTTGAATATATTTACTGATCAAATAGATGAACAATATCCCACACACCATCTTTAAATGCTCCAATTTGAATGATTCCCTAGAAGGACAAATCGTTAACATCATATTTAATAAGTTTATGGCACACTTGAAGTGTCATAACATTTAATTTCAAGAAAAAATCTCCAAAAGAAATGGAACAAATAGTAAAGATAGTCTAATTAACGAGGCATATATAGACATAATAAATTATAAAAATTCCAGAAGATGTTCAAGTACTTGAATATGTTTGACAATCATTATTTTCAAAATCGTCAATAAATTTTATTGTTATGGGAAAGAAATAAAAATGAAAATAAAAAGTTGTTGGCAACTCGTTAGTACATAATATGGAGCTTTATATTGTGAATAATAACGATAATATTAATAGAAATCATTTAAAGAATATCTACTTAGAAATAATTAGCCAACTAAAAGAATTGAACTTACTATATAAATATTGAGTTTCTGGACCTCGAGTTTGAACACCTAAAGGTGTATACTTATGAAAAGAGAAAATGAAGTCATAACATGTAATGCATAATTCTTTACCTAATAAATTTCGCAGACTTGTATAAAGCAATCACAAATCTATATCTTGTTAGTTTGACAATGCATAATATTTGATGTGCGTATAATAAATGTAGTTAAAGTCAACTCATATGACATGCCTATTAATATATTTATATAAATTCTTGAATCATTTAGCCCTTGTTTGGGCTTCATTTTCTTTCAAAATGCATTTTTTTTGTTTCTTCTTTTCAACCACACATTGATCAATAAAATAATATTACACGTAAATTCAATTTTTTATTATTTTCTAATCATACATTCTCCAAAAAACTACTATTTCAAAATACATTTTCCCCAAAAACTAATTTTAATGAAGCCCAAATAGTGCCTTAATAAACCCGAAGCATATAGTTCAAGTCATATTATCATAGGAGAAGTAAATACGTGCCATATTCTTATTTTCTCGACCAAGTTTTGTCTCATTAAGTTTTTCTGGCCAAGTTTTTTTGTGAGAGAACCTTTTTAGCATATGCAATTTACTATTTTTCCTTCGTTACGACTTTCTCCACACCATTAAAGTTTTAACGAAGCACACTATTTTGCGTAATACTCTTTTGTGTAATAAATGTCCATAACATACCTAGTATTTACCCTCAATATAACTATAATTTTATTTTTGTATGTTATAGTTTGTATATGAGACTCCCAAAGAAGCAAAGACAATTTGATTTTCAACTACATTAAACATCATTAAACCAAATATAGAATAGTTTGGAGGTGATTGACAATATGCACACATTCTTGTTCTTTTAAATGCTTTCGTACCTTAGATGCTTAGATATGTTGAACTAGTAGAACTTAGATGCTTTCATACCTTTTTTTTTCACCCTAATGTAACATTATAGATTGCATATGCCAGTTAGCTACTTTATCGTCTATAAAATTTTAATTATTAGAAATCATTATTTCATCTATGTTTTTACTTTGAAGATGATTTTCTTATTTATTTTGTTACCTCCATTTTCCTCAAACTCTAAATTGAAATAAATAATAGATTAACAATGTAATATTTATTTTTATTAAGGACTTCATATAAAATGGCCAAACGAAATCTCTTTGTTGTAATTTTCTCATTAATAAATTTTGTTTAACGAATAAAGACTTTATTAAAATATAAAGTAATACAATTTTTTATATTAATTAGTATTTTGAAGTTTAAAATTAATCTCTTATTCATTTTAAGTTGAACTTATCAAATTTATATCATTTTTCAACTTACAAAATTTCAAAAAATGCATGCATAAGCTTCTTGATTTTTGTTGTGATGGTCCTTTTTTCCCGATAAAGCTTGATGGCAGATAATGCAAATATAAATAATTTATAATAAATATAATTTTATATGTAGAAAATAAATAAGTACTATGTTATTCATGTAGTTTAAAGACTTGATCATAGGTTAATTTGTGAAAAAAGATAGATGAAACGAATATAGAAAATTAGTGTTGTTTTGGGTGAGAAAGAAATAGTAATTCAAATTTTTAAAGAAGCACGTAAAGTGTTTAATCATCAAAGACGAGATCAACTAATTAATGGAAGACATAGTGTTAATTAATTGAAGGTCGAAGTTAAGAATTCGACCAAAAAAGTTATGGACATAAGAGTTCCAATGAGCAAAAATTGAAGATTTCAAATAAAATTAAAATAAGGTGCAGTAAATAAAATTGTGTGGCGAATATAATTATCCAAAGTAAAATGTCATATAAATGTAAATTTCATATTTGGTGCAAGACACCTTTTGTACAGGGTGTATTTATAAAATTCAGACTAAAGCACGATCCTCGTTAATTGGGAGGACATTTACCCGAGTGACAATAATGGGTAAGTAAAGAACTACTATGGTGCAAAAGTGTCACGTTAACCCAACTAGTAGTCTAAGAAATACTTGTTATATCGCACGAATTGTAGGAATATTGTCACATGGTGGTGTTGACTATATTTTGTAGCATGGAGAACAATGATAAAGCCACTACAATTAGAATACATACCATTTGACTCAATATTTGTATATCATCATCGCTTAAATTTGATCATTTCTTTCTATATCGATAATTTGTTATAAATAACATTCATCAGGTAAACATTGAGATTGTGGTATGTAAAATACTTTCGGTAGATGACACTCTAATGCGTATATGAACGTGTATGATCTAATGTCGATTTTGTTATTAAAAGAATAACGTCACAAGTTCTTTCTCAAACTTGACCATGGACAAGGATAAAAAAACTTGGATATCTAGGAATTGAGTTTTACAAACTAGTTCAAGTTTAATCTCCATTTTTCAAAATTCATTTTTTAAAACTTATTTTTAACCATCTATTCTCCCAATAAAATAATTTTCACGAAACTTCATAATTTTAATTATATATTCTGAAAAAAAAATGTTTTTTTACAAAATTTATTCTTAAAAAATTCCTGCCAAGCAGGGACTTCTTTCTCTTAGTCATTTCCATGACCTGGATGCTGTTTGCTTAATCATGGATATGCTGCACAAATCTTAATTAGGAATCGATTTTTTTTCCAAAAAACCTTCTGTGTAGTCAACATTTTAGAAACCTCAAATGAGAAATTTACTTAGGATCCACAAACTGAAAAAAAGTGAAAAATATAAATATAAATAAATTGGAAGTCTATTGTGCTTTCGCAATTTAAAACAAAGAAACGTCTCTTTTTTGTGGATTTAACTTTCTAATAAAATAATTAATTGCTTGCTACAAATTTAACTTTTTCACTTGCACTTAAATTTACTAAAATAACTTATAATTAAGCATTTTATCCCTTAATGGCCCCCATGTAAGCAAAAGACTGAGATAATCGTAATTACAGTTCCAAATTTCTTAAATTATTGTAACTTCCACTCTAACATTTCATTTATTGCATCAACATTCCAATTTCGTACAAGTTTGTGCGATTGAAAAACAAATGGAAGATTTTGTCCACAATATCATTAGTTGACCTAAAAAATTGACTTTGACTATGTTTTGACCAATTTCGAAAGGATAAAATAATAACTTGACATTTTATTACATAAAATAAGTTAAAAATTATATTAAAAAACCAAAAAATAAATAAAATAAAATAAAAACTTATCTTCCTTAAAAAAAGTGACATTAGGCCAAGCGACTCCTAGCTCGCTCGGCTCGTTTGTGTTTAGCCCATGGGCTGCTTGAGCACGAGCCAGACTAAAAAAATTTGGGCACCGTTCGAACGAGTGGCTCGTGGACCGAGCTCACATAAAAGGTGTGACCAAATGGTTACATTTTTTGAAAATGTTTGAAAAAGGCAATTTAAAATATATGAGTTCAGGGGTGAACTCGGCTCATATCGAACAAGTCGAGCTCTTGAGCTCAGTCAGATAGGCCACTGACACCCCTACTTCTACTCCTTCCTCACCCACCCCAAAATTCCCTACCCCCTCCACCAAAGCAAACTCACAACCACCGCATGCCGTTACCCACCCCCCATCATCTTCTTCTCTTCCGATCCTTCTTCTTTCTTTCAGAACTAGAAAAGGAGTTCTTCTCTGCAAAAGTTGTTTTAACCTTTTCTCCACTTTTCCCGTTCTTTATTTCCAACTTTTTTGTAATTTGGATTCTGGGTTCCCATGTTTCATTATATTGGATTTTATTGTAATTGACAACTCTTTAGATAAAATTAAAGTTATAAAAGCCAAAGGGTCAATTGGGAGGTTGTATAGGTCAATTGGGAGTCTTTGGGTTCAAGTATGAAATAAAGAGAAAAAGTAGTCTGAATTATGCTAGTCTGCTGCCAAACTGATGTTCGAGCGCTCAAAACAATGAAGCTGCCATTCACCGGTGCCCTTCGACGTCGCTCAAGCGGCGATGTTATCCAGGAATATCCTAGTTTGCATTTTAAATACATTTTTGGGTCCTACACAACCCCAAACACCTTGATGTAGTTGATCATTATATTCTTCCCATAATTCATGTGTTGGAGATTCTAGATCAATTCCTTGCATTAAGATCAATCAACCACACATTGCAAACATCAAATTTATATTCTCAAAACATCAAACCACCCATTTCCTAAATATGTATCAAAGAGTGTTGAAGATTTTGGAAATGTGACTAGAGTTTCGATAGGAGGAGAACGTGTGAGTTCTCGATGATTCACATGAGATAGACGGTTCTAGAGGTCGGTAGCTAGTGTAAGAGCCACAGTCCAAAAGAGCCTTGGTGATTATAGAAAGTACAACCAAAAGTACTCAGAGTTAGTCGAGTTTGAACCGTATTGTAAGTCAATTCGTTTATAGTGGATTTTACGGCAATGTGCCAGAGTTCTTTTTTCTCACAATGGTTTCTCTCTGTAATCAATTCCTTCGTATAATTTATTTTCTACATTACAAACTGCGGTAATTCGATATCTAGGTTAGATTTTCACGTGAATTCATCTGGATTAAATATTTATAGTGACCTGTTGCTTTAAATATTGGTAAAAATTTAAATTTCGCATAAAACATATTCACCGATCTCTAGGTGATAGTTGGATCGAACTTCGATATTTTACATTCCAATAATCAAATGGTACTTCCAAATAATGCTTGCACATGCACTATAGAGATTTTTCACACCTCATTCTCCTCCAAGTGGCCAACTTCATGTCTTAATGTTGTATATGACCACGACGAAAATAGTGTAAATGATTATTATGAGGTAAAATTCAAATCTTTTTTTTTTTTTTGCACAAATGATACATGATTTTGGTTCAACTTGTTTTACACTTCGCTGGTATCGGAGCTTTGGCAATAATCAAGGGACTGATAACAATTGTGACGGGCCCAGCCCAAGAGAGTTTTAGATCATGGGTCATGTGAATCTAAAAAAAAATGGAGTCTTGGGACAAATGTATTATGTGAATCAGAAAAAATTGAGTCTTGGACAAGATAGTTTTGTGAAGAGATCAATTACATTGGTGGCTGTAGGTGGATAGGGGTGGCGGTGGTGGCATCATGCGGATAAAAATTTGGTTTGGCATTGGAGTGGGTGTGAGTGAAGAAGGTAATGTTTTTTTTTTTTTTTTATCTTTTTATTTAACCTTGATAATCATTAAAATAATTATTTTTTTACAAACTCATTTTTGTTGTGAAAAGAGAAATTAAAAGCCAATAGACTTGTGTATATTATAAGGAGAACCAAATCCCTATGTTTATAAGGCAAGATTAGGATACAATGGAAATAATTTTTAAGACTGCAGGGATACACTTGTCATTCACTAATAAACTTACCATTTACAACACTCCTAATTGAATGACATATTATAATCTATCTCGTTAAAATCTTATTTGATAAAAACGATATGGGACAAAAAATCAAATAAAAGAAAAAAAGTACAATTATTTTGGAGTATTAAAAATAAATGATGTCTCATTAAAACCTTACTAGAAGAACCAAATTGGATAAAACATAAGAGAAGGAAAAAGATTGCAACTACTCTCTCTAATGTTAATTACTGAAAATCTTTAAGTCGACGCATTCCAATCTTGTTAACAAATTTCTTGAATGTAGATGTTGACCGTGTTTTTGTAAATAAATTAGTCACATTGTCACTTGAGCGAATTTATTGAACAACAATGTCGTCATTCTTCTGAAGTTCATGTGTATGAAATAATTTTGGAAAAATATGTTTCATTTTGTCGCATTTGATATACTCTCATTTGAGTTGTGCAATACAAGCAACATTGTTTTCATACAAAATTGTTGGACTATTTTTTGTTAAAATTAATCTGTGTGATACTTGGATATGATGAGTCATATTCCTCAACCATACACATTCTTGATCTGCTTCATGGATTATAATAATTTCAGAATTATTTGAGTATGTTGCTGTCAAGGATTGCTTCATAGATCTCCATGATATAGTTGTTCCTCCACGTGTAAATACGTATCATGTATGTGATTTAGTTTTACGTGGGTCGGAGAGATAACATGCATCTGCATATTCCACTAAAGCACATCCGAACTTTTAAGAATAAAATAATCTCAAATCGATAGTACCTTTTAGGTAACGAAAAATATGTTTAACATCATTCCAATGTCTTTGTGTTGGTGTAGAGCTATATTTTGCAAGGAAATTTATAGAAAAAATTATGTCGAGTTGAGTACAATTTGTAAGATAAGTTAATACTCCGATTGCACTAAGATATGATATTTCAGGATCAAGAACCTTTTCTCCATCTTCAAGTGGATGAAAATGATCATTTTTTTCATCAAGTGATCGAACAACCATAAGTGATGTCAATGGATGTGCATTATTCATATAAAAGCGTTTTAAGACTTTCTATATGTGTAGATTGATGAACAAATAATCTTTTTGAGAAATGTTCAATCTGCAACCCAAGACATAATTTGATTTTTCCTAAATCTTTCATCTCAAATTCATTTTTCAAATAATTTACAGTTTTGTTGAGCTCTTCAGAAATTCCAATTAAATTTAAATCATCAACATAAACTGCCACAATTGCAAATCCATTATTTGTTTTCTTTATGAGAACACATGTGTAGACATCTTCATTTTTATAGTCTTTCTTCAACAAATATTTGCTGAGGCGATTATAGCACATGCATCCAGATGGTTTCAATTCATATAATGATCTTTGCAATTTAATTGAGAACATGATTCTCGGGCATATATAATTTGTTTCCTGCACTTTAAGTCCCTAAGAACTTTCATATATATGTCACTATTAACTGAACCATACAAATAGGCAGTCACTACATCCATAAGGCACATATCGAGCATTTGTAACACAATCAAACTAATTAAGAATCAAAAAGTAATGACGTCATTACGGGGAACATGTTTCCTCATAATCAATTCCTAGTCTTTGTGAGAAACCTTATGCTATGAGTCGGGCTTTGTATTCTGCAATTTCATTATTTTCATTTCTCTTTCGTACAAAAACTCATTTGTATCCAACATGAATTACATTTTCAGATATTTGACCTACAGGTCCAAACACTTTCCCCGTTTCTCTAAGGAATTCGATTCCGCCTATATGACATCTTTTCACTTTGGCCAATCATTTGTATGTTAACAGTTTTTAACATACTGTGGTTCATGATCCTCATTTTGCATAATATCAAAAGTTATGTTAAAGGTGAAAATATTGACTATAACAACATTATTTTGTTCCCATAATTTATG
>CAIGRP010054692.1:0-10879 GCA_903798385.1 Fraxinus cuspidata
GGAGGGAAACTGTGAAAGGTTGAAAGTTGCGGACCTGCGGTTGATTCTAGGTTAAAAAAAAAAAAAAAAAAAGAGAGAGAGAGAGAGAAACTTGGGCCAAGGCCCGAGGCCCTCTGGTGTTGGGCTGAGCCTGGCGAAAAAAAAGGGGTGGGCAAAAAATAGGCCTCCTCCACTTTTTTTGGCCTGAGGCGCAGGCCTCATTTGCCTCACCTCAGGGCCGGCCCTGCTTGACAGTATCTTGTTGCTTCTGGCAAGAAATTGTTACAAATTACACTA
Organism: Fraxinus cuspidata; assembly: GCA_903798385.1. Taxonomy (NCBI): domain Eukaryota; kingdom Viridiplantae; phylum Streptophyta; class Magnoliopsida; order Lamiales; family Oleaceae; genus Fraxinus; species Fraxinus cuspidata. The sequence goes on from CAIGRP010054692.1 coordinate 277, forward strand.
GCCATACTTTTAAATCTGTCCATGCAGCATGTGACCTGTGTAGTTATTTTCAATAGAATTAGAGAATGTTGATCTCACACATAGAAATGCATTTTTAGTAGTACAGTCCAAGTTAATGATTTAGTTCTCTGCTGGATTTTTCAGAGATCTATCAAGCAATTCTCTCAGTGGCAACATTCCTGCTTCTCTTGGGAAGTTAAGCAAGCTCTCGATTTTGTGAGTGCCTTAATTTCCAAGTTACATCAATCTTTTGGATGGTTTCCCCTGGTGTAATACTTATTGTTTATCTCTTACAATGTTTGAAGCAATGTATCAACAAACTTTCTGGTGGGATCAATACCCTCCGAAGGCGTTCTTGCCAATTTCCGTAGTGATTCGTAAGTACTAAATGTATCTAATCTTTTATCGAGTGGTCCAAATTGTCAGTATGCTTTGTGGTCTTCATTGTAAAGCTGGATAGCATGGTTTTGGTATTTTCCTGTTAGTCTAATTCTTGCCTTTTGGTCTACTACACTCCTAGTTTAATTTTCTTAAATTTTATTCTCTTTATAGTTTTTGATTGCTTGTATTTGGCTGGGATTGAAGAAGATGGGAAATTAGAAAACTTTTTGTCTTATATTGTTTCATACTGGAAGCCTCCATCTGGATTGTTCCTAAATTTCATTTCCTTTCATCGTAACCCAAATGAGAGAATAGAATCTGATCCATGTTTTACTTGATTTTTCTTTCTCATCATTATCTCCTCTTCTTTTATCTTCAACTGCAAGCAAACCAACCGTTAGATTTCTATTCCTGGTAGTTTTTGTGCATTCTCAGCAATGGTAGTAATTGAAGTAGTAATAGTGCACCATCTCTTTGGAAATCAAAATGGATACTGACATGTAAAAAAGCAGATGAATCTGTTTGAAACATGAGTTATTGAACACATTACTTATAAGCTAACTTTGTCTACTTATGCACAATTCAATAAGCAACTTTTTAGGTTTTGTAAATGTTTTTAATGAAGGCAGTGTTATGATTTTCTGTTATTTTAATCTTTGCAATGAAGGTGTGTGATTGTGCATTTGCATTGCTGATTGATGCTTCTCTTGGCAGCTTTGTTGGAAATCGTGAATTATGTGGCAAGCATATAGAAATATGCAAGAACAATGGTGGTTCTTCGGCATTGTCGCCTACTGATTTAGGTAAAATTTATTGCATAGGAGATTGTTCATTCGATGTTTTTCCAGTTTCCAGTGGCTGAGATATTTAGTCAACAGTATGTCCTGTGAGGGCCGGACCTAATGAGAGAGCAAACAAAGGGGGACAGGCTAGCCTTTTCCTTTGGCATCTGCCAAATCTTCTGATCTCCAGTGTGTCGACCTGATAGTGATGATGATATTATGATAATCAAATGTGCTGATGATACTGTTGAAGATCTTATTGGAAGTGTGATGATATGAATGAATTTTAGGCTTTTTGTAGTTCTTGACTCTAGTAGTGGATTATTTTATGTGATTGCTGGTTTGATGATTTACTAAAATCTTATTGCATTTTTATTAATTGGTTTGAATTATTTTATTGGTTTATGCTGAGGCTTACACTTCCTAGTCTCGTGGAGGCAAAACACCTTGGCTATCGATTGATCCTTTTTAGACATAGAATGCATTATCATGGATGCAAAGGATATGATCTTAATCCCATTTTCAAAATCTTTCATCTTCATTTTCACTTAATCATTAGTTAGTTCAGTATATCATTATATCTAGCGAAGCAAGGCATTGAGAAAAAAAGGATGATGATAGAATGTTGGTCATATCTTGGGATTATTTATTTATTTACTTCTTAATATAGAGCAGGATGTAGAACATGAGTGAGAATGCCCATTAATAATGAAGGTGCCTTTGTTCCTTGTTGGTTCACCTTAATTTTTTCTTTTCCATTATATCCTTTAAAGGTAGCATCTAATGTTGGTCTTTATGAGTTTTTAGCCCAAAGTCAGTTCAAGAAGAAATATTCAGGACGCCTCCTCATAAGTGCACTTGCTACTGTGATTGCATTACTTTTGGTCGCACTCGTGTGTTTCTGCGGCTGTTTCCTGTATAAGAGGCTTGGCAAAAAGGATAGGAAAGGCCTTGCTATTGACGTCGGTGGAGGTACTTATTTATTACCTATGCACCGAAATTATGTTTACAATACTTGTTTTATGTGATATCTTTGTGCTGTTTAATATTTTTAACATATCGAACGTTTCTTAACTTTCATTTCTCAGGTGCATCAATTGTGATGTTCCATGGTGACTTGCCTTACTCTTCAAAAGACATCATAAAAAAATTGGAGACATTGAATGAGGAACACATAATTGGTGCTGGGGGCTTCGGAACAGTGTATAAGCTTGCAATGGATGACGGTAAAATATTTGCCTTGAAAAAAATTGTGAAGATAAACGAGGGGTTTGATCGTTTCTTTGAAAGGGAGCTTGAAATCCTTGGAAGTATCAAACATAGATACCTGGTAAACTTGCGTGGATATTGCAATTCACCAACATCAAAATTGTTGATTTATGATTTTTTATCCGGAGGCAGCCTAGATGAAGCTCTTCATGGTAAGATACCTTTTTTTTTTTTTGCATAATAGCTATTAGGTTGTGTATGTGTACTGCCAATGCTTGAAAATATGGAGAAATGCATGTTATAAAAATGCTTGTGTTTGAAACCCATCTTATTTCAGTGTATTCCTGAAAGGACTGTGTTGCAAAAATAATGCTACATAGGGAGTGTGGAATGATTTTTGAGCTTTCGCAGTCATGCTTTTTGATCTTTGAAGTTGAGTTGCATATGCCAACTTGGTCAACCTTGCAAAATATCTTCATCGTTGGTTTACCTCGAGGTCTTGCTGTTTTATGTTCCTTTTACGGGGAAAATAGAATGAAAATACTTCCGCAGTTGGAACTCATCTTAAACCCGTAATTTCTGCCTTACACGAGTCCAATGGTGCATGTTTCTGTTGGGCCAAATATGGAGGAAAACACCATTTAACATAGATGACTATATATTTTAGGTGGCCTATAAGGTCATCATTCATAAAGAATGTGACGAGGGTTATGTAGCAAGGATTCCAGTCTATATTCTACAAGTGTGCAATCTATATTCTACATGCTTTAGGGTCCGTTCTCTTTGCTATTTTCATGTCGTTTTCTATTTTTGATTTTTCAAAACAGTGAAAACGTGTTCTCTTTCCCATTTTTGAAAATGCGTTTTTGAAAACAAGTTAAAAATTTATAAAGAAAACTCAAAACGACAAAAACTCAAAATGACAAATTTATCTTTTTGAGTGTTCAAGATTTTCAAAACGCGTTTTGGGTGTTTTCAAAATGCCTAAAAGAACACATTTTCTAGAATCTCAAAATGGACACTCAAAACGCTAAACCCAAAATTATTTCGAAACTCAAAACACAAAACTGAAACACAAAGATAACAACCCCTTACATTTTAGGTTTGAAATTTGTGTAAAAGCCTCGACATGGATGACATCATGATGATGCCTACTTTTAACAGCTGAAGAGACTGCGTGGTTACAAGGAGGAAAAATCACTCTATCTCAAAATTTACCCACCATTTTACTTTATGATCCACCTTTAACTGGATTTTTGTTCCAGTACTGCATTCTAGCAACGTTTTCCATAATAATTTTTGAGGTGCAACTGACTATTAGGCCTCAGTTATTGTGTCTTTTTTACAAAGAAGGATTTGCCCTGAGGATTTCAGAACAATGAAATAAAGGAATCCTACTGTTGTAGATCTTTTTGTTTTTATCAGAATTTTGGTGGTCACTACTGATGCAAAGAGCCAGAAAATTTGACATTCTAAGAAATAATTCTTAGATATGTGATTATTGATCCTAATTTCATTAAAGCTTGCAGGTTGATTCCTTAACGTAATAATATAATACTCTTTTCCAATCTCGAGGAAAATTCACTTCCAGGATATCATTAATTGACAATGTTGCAAAGAATGTCCCCTCCACTAAGGAACACCAAAGTCCTGGGTCATATCTTTTTGCGCTTTATGTAAGGCTTTTCTGATTGCTGAAATAGACTAGTTTGTTGAGCCAGCAGGAGATGACACTATTGATAGCCTTGCCTTTTGGGAATGACTTTGGGCTACAAGCTAAATGATAATTGCGATGATATCTAACTAATCATCTTTAGTATTAGTACAAAAGTTAGAGCAACAATTAGGTAACAACAGCTAGAAATTTCAAGTTTGAATCATTTCATATTCTTAAGATCCATTTAACTGAAAATTTTCAATCTTAATTCAATTTCCATGCCCTCGATATCCACAGTAATGTGGTCTTAATCTTTAAAGTGAAATTTTTTGCCGTAGTTTCTGCTGGACGGCAATCATCTTTTAGTTTTTGATTGCAATTTTACTTTTCATTCTTGTCTATGTATCTGTGAATAAAAGCTGCCAAAGTTTTTGTCCATGAGTTTTAGCAAGTAATGAACTCATAGCCTCTAACCTGAACATGATGTTCTGGTGTTTAACTCTTTATTATTACATGTTTGTGTTGGAAAATAATATATTAAATTGATAAATTAAAGCAATATATTTAAGTCAAATGAAATTGTAACAACAATTCATAGTTTTCAAGTCTAGTCAATTCTATAGTTAATTTGTATTTGAATTGATTCAATTCCGTAATCAATTTTTGATTACAAATTCATTCATGGCTATTGTAACATTTTTTGTGTTAAATAAAAAATTAACTAAGAATTTGAAACCTCCCTCATCCTAGTACTATATAAAGGGGTGTTTTCCTTGCTCTACACACCAAAATTTTGGGAGTTTTCTTCACTCTACGTTTATCTCTTATCTTTTTCATTTCAAGAGTTTAATTCTTAGTAACTTAGATGGTTTAGTTTTTTTAATCTAGTTTGGTGATAGAATTGTGATCATTCTTAGCTCGCCTAAAGTAGTGATGAGGTGCTAATCAACTACTTTCAATTGATGTATTCTGGGAGACATACGTCACCAGTTCTCTTGCACCACAGTAGGGGGCGAATCTGTTTTAAGGAAACTGTGTATTGCACGCAGGCCTCGGTTATTTTCAATAATGCTATCTCCTCAACAACTATTTCCTCTAATCTTATTGTTACTCTGTTGTAACGTTTCTTTCCATTATTTTATTTATACAATTCTAGCAGTATTTCTAATTTCCTTTTGTATTTTTCCTAACAGTTTGTTTCCTCTTTTATGTTGTGGCTAAAGTATTGTTCACATTTTTTGGTTACAAACAACTCATCATTCATTCATTGGACTGTTACAAACCTCTCACGTCGTTGTGATACAATAACACTATCTATCCTCTATGCAGAGAGGGGTGAGCAGCTAGATTGGGATGCTCGTTTGAATATTATCATGGGAGCTGCGAAAGGGCTTGCCTATCTGCATCATGATTGTTCCCCTCGGGTTGTCCATCGTGATATCAAGTCAAGCAACATTTTGCTTGATGGAAATTTTGATGCTCGAGTGTCTGATTTTGGACTGGCTAAATTATTGAAGGATGAGGAATCCCACATCACGACAATTGTTGCAGGCACCTTTGGATATTTGGCTCCTGGTAAGGACAGGAAATTCTAATTCACTTTTGCCTGTTTTTGATTTAGTACATGAGGCAATTATACCATTAATGGTTTCCAGGCGTTCACCACAAGATGGTCTAATGAAATGTCTCATTTTTCATATACAAGTAATTTATGTAATTATTTTCATCGTATGTGCATCGTGTATGTGAAATCTTGGTGCAAACCACTTTTCAATTTATCTGGTTACTCCAATTATATAGAACTGAAATTGCATAGCTATGACCATAAAAAACCCAATTGAGGCCTGACTTAAGGCCTGCAGTGGGGTGAGCAAAAAATACCTGAAATCGCTAATTTGTGGCAATTTTTGGAGGCCTACGCCTCAGAGCACTGCCTCATGGTTTGTGAGGCGTGTGCTCCTTTTTTCTCAAGACTTGTTTATTTTGCTTTAGGTGTGGGCCCTTTAACTCATTAGAAATAATTCATTGCTCACTTTATGAGTTTGTGTTTGTCATACGTCCACTGTCCAACCTACTAAAATATTAATTTCTTCTTTTGTTAATAGGTTTTTCTTTTGTTTGTTTTCAGGGGTTTAAATTGTTTTATTATGAATTTGAAGATTTTTTATTAGCTTATTTTGCATTTTAATTTTTTTTGACATTTTTTCGGTTTACGGTGAGGCTTACGCCTTGAGGCTAATATCTTGCCTCATAAAGGAAAAAAGCCTTAGTACATGATTACACTTTTTTAAACATTGGCTATGACTCCATGACAAAATACTATGTCAACCCCGCGAGCTTCATAAATAAGGGAACGATATCAATTTTAATCAGAATACTGATTTGGATATTTTCTTTCCTGCTTTGCCACAAGGTATGCTAACCACTCATGGCATTTGAATATGCAGAATATATGCAGAGTGGGAGAGCTACAGAAAAGACTGATGTTTATAGTTTTGGGGTTTTGGTGCTTGAAATTGTGAGCGGAAGACGGCCCACTGATGCTTCCTTCATCGAGAAAGGCCTAAACATCGTTGGATGGGTATGCCTTTTTATACTTCCTTTCTATCGTATATCTTTACCACCAAGCTAATTGATTTATTGCTCAAGATGCACATGTAAAACTAATTTAATTAGACTCGACTTCATATCTCAATTTACAAGTCTATGTACGAAAATTCTAATTCATTTCTTTTCAATTCGTTTTGCTTCCTTCATCGAGAAAGGCCTAAACATCGTTGGATGGGTATGCCTTTTCATACTTCCTTTCTATCGTATATCTTTACCACCAAGCTAATTGATTTATTGCTCAAGATGCACACGTAAAACTAATTTAATTAGACTCGACTTTATATCTCAATTTACAAGTCTATGTACGAAAATTCTAAGGAACATTAATGATTTGGCGTAATAGTATCAATTATGTTTCTGTCAATGCATATGTTGAGTAACTAATTCATTTCTTTTCAATTCGTTTTGCAGTTGAATTATTTAGTTTCGGAAAGTAGACAGCGAGAAATAGTCGATTCACTCTGTGAAGGGGTACAAGTAGAAAGTCTCGACACCTTACTTTCAATTGCCAACCAATGTGTTTCTTCAGGTCCCGATGATCGTCCCACCATGCACAGAGTAGTTCAAATACTCGAATCTGAGATCACGACCCCATTCCCTAGCGACTTCTACGATTCAAACTCGGACTGAAGGCGTCATTGTGGAATGAAGAGAGGCAACATCTTTGCTATTATCATCCACTGCTTCATGCAGCAAAATGCAGGATCAACACAAGAACAGAAGGGGCTCGGAATCTGCATAATTCATCCCCGACTTTATTTATTCGTTCATTCTGCAAAATCCCGACAACATATGCCCGCGCTGCTCGGCAGCCATTCTTCAGGTTTTTCTTTGTCCTGTAAATGAATTTTTTTTTGCTTTACCATGCTATTTGCCCCTTGTCTCTGCCTTGTATTTCCTTCTTGTAATTACTCTACTCAATTGTATACAAAAATGGTTATACAGAAAGTATCCATGTTATTGATTCCATTTTTTTTGTATGATATCTGTGTTGCATAGTTATCTTTTCTTAATCCATTTTTATTTGGTCGCAGCTATTTGAAAATATTTGCTTGCTCAAAATAATACAACATTAATGTTCATCTAATTTATTTCATAATGAGATGCTGAATTACTTAGGGTCCGTTTGATTCTACTTCATCTAGAAGAGCTTTTCGAGGAACTTGCTTTAAGCCAGTTTTTTCTGAAAACTCTATTAGCCAAACTAAAAACTTTCAGAAAATCATCAAAACAGATTTAAAAGTAGCTTCTTTTTGACTTTTCAAAATCCTCGGGTCCTTAATCCGCAATTGGAAATCGATGAACAGCACGGTTTTTGCTTATTTTCATATCCTATTGTTAAAATAGGAGTCTTTGTTATGTCAAATATATAGTGTAGAACTTGTCTGCAATTTCTTGCTATTGCCAGTAGGTTTCTTGTATTTATTCTAATAAATCAACGAATTCTGAAGTGTTAAATTTCATATATTTTTGTGCTATTGTGGGGCTTCTCCAAGAAAAAGACAACCAAAAATTTAAATATTCATCATTTTCTTAGATGAAAGTTATTAATTGAAGTCATTACTCTAATTCTAAAAATCAATCTGTCTCGTTAAAATAAAATAAATAAATAAATTCGAATATCATGACTCGAAATTCAGTGTTCGCTCGGCCACCAATGAGTCGACGGCATACTAAGTTGCAGTAAAAGTCAAATATAATTCTAGTAATTCTACGAGATTCTTTTTTTAATCGATATGTTTGACTTAGTAACTATAGAAGTCGAGGCTCAAAAAATTACGAGGATTTAAGTTTTTTTTTTAATTTTACTTAATTATTAGCAAAATAATGTAAGCAGAAGCGTAAAACAAAATAGAGAACACGATCAAACCCCGTTAATTCACGTTGAATAATGAGAATTGACAATTAAGACTCATTGATTCGAGAAATGATTCTTAATCAATCAAATCATTGATTGCGAAGATTATCGACATTGAACTTAATAAGAATTGAAACAAGAGATCCAATTTCCTTACCACAGTATCCATGATAAAAACTTTTAATTATTAATGTGGTAAGAGAAGCTTACCTATTGGTTCTATGTTACAATCATACATTCAGATAACTATATTTATGTTATGTCTATTATATCAATAGTGAAAAATTTTTATTCTGTTCATTGGAGACAGGAGATCAATTCTAATTGAAACCAGTACTGTAATTTTTATTTAATCCAATTAGATGTCTGTCACCCATAATTTTCAAATATTTTATAGAAGTGCATTCAACATCTACAAGTGCATCAACATTCACGCGGTTCCCAATCATAGGATCAACTCCTGACGAGTACTTTCCAACACATGGGATCAATTAGCACTTCTCCACGAAGTTAAAACGTGCCTCCGCTTCATTGACATTCATGTAAACTCACCGATTTCTAAAAATACTGACATTACGTATGTAAACTTCCACGAAGTTTTTTTTTTCCTTTCTTTCTTTCTTTGCAATGATTGAATAATATGTTAATAATAAGTTTATTAGCACGAAACGTTCTTATGTTTGGCATTTAGTCTGCAAAACGTCCTTACGCCTCAACTTTTTTTGCATTTTCACCCTTATTTTTACATTTCATTGTGAAAAACGTCATTTTCATCAATTTTCTCAATAGAAATATATGAAATGACGAATATATCATCCTACTTAAATAAGACAAAAGGAAAAATAAAGAACTAATTACAATCATACTCCCAGACCTTTTTAAAAAGTGCAAATAAATTCATAATAAATTATTAAAAAAATTCAAAATTGAAAAAAAAAAAAAAAAATCTTTCCCTCTCCCTCTCCTCCACCACCACCATTGACCACTCGGAAACTTAATGGAGCCGCCACCTTCAACCACCTCAAACTCCACCCTACAGTCGCCTAGACCTCCGAACACTACCACCATCGGATGCACCTCCATCCCGACATCACATCTTGCCCACTTGTCCGGCCACCACAAATGAACCCCGTCGCTGCCCAAAACCCTCAACTCACGGACCAAAACCAAAGCAGCAACACTCTTTCCGGCAACACCCATCCATTAGCCACCAATCGGTAACATCTACTCCCCAAGGAGCTCCCATTCATGGTCCTATAACATCAAAACAGGTTTTCAATCAAAATCTACTACCTCAAAAAGTTGAGTCCTAACTCTCCAAAACTGGAAAAGATGAATTTAATGAGCCGAGTTTTGATGAAATCTATCCGTCTGATTCAAAGGGTGCATCAAAATGAAGGTCTCGCGTCAACCGTCCGAAGTTCGTTTCGATTTTTCTCCACCGAAGACGACGATGCAAGCGAAGGTCAAAGGCAGGATCCATTTCTTCAAACCCCATTTCAGGTTTTGTTTATGGAAGACTAAGTGGCATCACAAAAAAGATCAGGGTACATTGAAACTCTAATGCCTGAGATTTTTTTGAACTTTAGGGACTATTCTCTGTTTCACTTTTGTATTTTTAGTTTTGAATTAATTGAATTTTGTGTTTTAAATATCAATTTTGAGATTGTTGAAAACGCGTTCTTTTTGCTATTTTTAAAAATTGTTTTGAAAAATAAAAAATCTTAAAATTCAAGTTATAATTGAAAACACCCAAAACGACAATCGTTTTGCGTTTTCTTTGTAAATTTTAAAATTATTTTCAAAAACACGTTTTCAAAATTAGGAAAAAGAACGCATTTTCATTTTTTTTTTGAAAAATCGAAAACAGAAATCGATTTAAAAAGGGCAAAGAGATCATGCCCTTAATTTTTTGGAAATTGTTTATTGTTTTGGGGTATATTATAGCATCAATTCAGATTGTTGGTGTATCGATTTGAAGTATATTGTTGGAAATTGTTTATTGTTCGTGGTGGTGGTGGTGGTGGTGGTGGGTGGGGGGGGGGGGGAGGGGGGGAGGGAGGGGCATTGCATTTTAATTTTAATTTTAAATGCTTAGCTTTTTTG
>CAIGRP010054696.1:0-22133 GCA_903798385.1 Fraxinus cuspidata
GCCAAATCAAACAGGGCCTAAGAGTCTTTTAGCTCTCTCCCGGAACATAGCTTTTTGTCAATAAATGAAAATAAATCTCAATAAAACAAAACAGAAATCTCACCGATTTATATGTTCATCATAGATTGGCAATTGGAGAACAACATTGTACTGTAACGACGTCTATTGCCGATGTATTTTTCCAAATGGGCTACTTTTTATTCAAAATGACACTCTTATGAGGCCCAAAGTGAAAAAGAACCTTAGGGTGCGTTTTTGTTTTCTTTTTTCAGTTTCGAATTCATTTTTCGTTTTCTATTTTGAGGAATTATTTTAAAATTGTAGAAAATGCGTTTGATTTGTTATTTCAAAAAGCTATTTCTCAAAGCAAAAAACTAGAAAACGCGTTTGTTTTAAAAAATTTAGAAATAGTTTGACATTTTTTTTTTCAATTAATTTGATTATTTAGTAGTTTAAGTTCATTTTCCATGATTTGAGTCTTATGTTGTAAAATTTTCCTTGTTTTCGAAAATTTATTTTTAAAAATAACATACCAAACACATTTTGAGTATTTTAGAAAATTGAAAATGGTCTCAAAACAACAAATTAAACGCACTCTTAGTTTTACATTTAGTTTTTATAAATGGCCTTTATTTGTTTAATTGGTTTGTAAAGAATCTATGAACCATTTAATTTGTGGATAGATAGTCCCTGTTTGGTGCGAGTTAAAATCGGAATTTAGTAAATTTTGATAGAAGATGATAAAATATGTTGTTAAAATATTTTAAGATCCATAAAATAAGTGTTTGAAATAAATTCTTGACTTGAATTGAACTGAAATCTAGATTTTTAATCGAAATCAAATATGAACATAGAAAGATTAATCTAATGGATGGTACTTGTAACTTCATTAAAATTCGTGACTATTTATAAATAGTTTTAAAATTTTTAAAAACAAATGCTAGACAGAGTCAATTAATACCATATCTTTATTGTGACAAGCCTATGTTTGATTCTCATTATTCCCATATTATAATGAGAATTTGATTTTGCAATAGTAATTTTTTAGAGAAATAGTGGTTAAAAAGAATGAAATTTTTTGGATTTTCATGTAATATTATTTATTTGGAAAATATATAACTGATAAGAAGAGGAAAAAAAACGAAATATAATTTAATGGAGTCTGAACACGAGCTAAGTAACAAAGAGTTGGATGGATGGAGGACATGTAGCTACATTTCAATCAGTATTCAAAAAAAATGTAACTAATAGTAAATGTTAAGTTTCCAATTAGGCAAGCCTAGGCAAGGCAAATATCATAAAAATTAAAAATAAAGAAAATTTGATATCATATCCTAGAAGTAAATTTTTTTTTTAAATATTAATTTAAATTTTCAATCATTCTAGAAATTATTTAATAATTAAAATTATACATACCAAATATCTAAAATTATAAAATATTATAATTACTTAATAATTCCTACAATTATTCAATTATAATATTTCAAGTTTTTGAAATACAAAAGTTAGACTAGTTTTAATAGTTTCAACTTCAGATAGAAAATTTTTACTTGATAGATTTATAAAAACTTCATACAAAATTTGATGTTTTCAAAAAAATGATAAATCGTTTAAAAACTTAAAACCAGAGTAAAATGAAAGACTTTTAAAGGGAATTTTTTTTAACAAAGCGAACCTAGGCCTGCCTAATCGCGAATTAAGCGTACCTCTTGCCTAGGCGCCTTCTAAGCGCACTTTTTAGAAGCCTGATTTTAATATGCAAGTTGTAAGAAGTTTAATTATGGTTATTTTAGTGAATCTATGTGTGGCTCAGCTAGAGAGATATTAAAATTTCAGTCAAAATCAACAATTAATATTAACCACATTTTATAAAATTCACAACTTTTCATTCTACGTTCTATCAATTTTTATCAAAATCTACTAAAAAAATTATTTTTATTTAAATCAAATCAAGAGTGGAGTAAATAAGACAACTGTTTTAGGGTGGCTATAAAACAATTATATTCATTATTGTACTTCAAATTTTCCGTAATTTTTTTTGTCAAGTTCTTGTCATTAACCTTTTAATAAGTCGTACATCTTATCTTCGATGATGGTTTTCCTTCAAATTTTTTTTCAGATGGCATAAAATAAGTTATTACCTCGTATTTTTAAGTAATCGAAATAAAAAACAAAAATGAAAAAGTTTAAAAAATATATGTCCTTCATTTCAATGCAAGTTAGCAAAATATTTAGACATAAATCGTCGTCAGAGGCAAGATATGATAATTATTTGAAAGTTAAGAATAAATATGCGATGAAAAAACTTAAAGATAGAATTGCAAAAATAAATAAATAATAGAGACATTTATTGAAATTAAAGTGTGACTTAGCTAATAGAAAATGTGGAGTAATATAATTACCCTTCATAAAATATTAGATAGCTAACAGAAAAACCCCTCACATGATCTCTTGTTTTCTTATCCAAACAAATAATTAACTATGAATAACAATATCATCCAATTTAAACTCGCTAAAGAAATTTGTATCCATGTAGTCTACGTAAGCAACCTTACCCTGTTGATATAGAATATTGTTCATCTTGCCAAAAATGACCGCCAAGAAAGCATTTGATAGCACAAAATTTACCCTTCCCTGGCAAATTAATATGAATAATGTACAGAGAATTATTCACAGAAATTATACACGTGCTTTACAATTTCTTTCATTGTGTTGAAAATCAATGAAAAATTGTCAAGCGTTCTCCTGTAAAAATTATGCCAAACTTTTTCTATATCTACAGCATAACTAAATTAATTTTGAGAGAACCCACCTTTTTTTTTCTTTGGATGATGTAATGGATCTCGAAACTAGTCAAAGAATTGTAAAAGCAAATGCCTAAAATTAAAAAAACACCACGGTTGGGTTCGAGACTGTTTCAAGTCCATGGGCATTTCTTTGACAAAATTTAAATAATCAAGGGTCCTTTTTTTTCCCCCTTAACTGTTGCGAGAAAGGTGAATAGTTTGAAGTTTCTTATCTGGAATTGTGAAGATGAAGAGAGAGAAAGATTTGTAAAAAGTGTAAGATGAAGATACATTGGAGAGAGAGAAATGATCTCCTGCCATCGTGGATAGTAGTTATAATGTCCACCGTTGACGTGACAACGTCTCGTATGTGAGAATCAATTTTTTCTTTTTTGGCTTGTCAAAAATTACGACTTCACTTGTTGATGTGGTAATGATGGATGACTTTATCCTGTACACTGAGGGTGGAAGATCCACTCTCGGAGGGATTATTGAAAAAAATTAAGAGACAATTTTATCCTCTAAAAAGTTGACAAGTTCAATTCACTCACTAAACTCTGAATGCCTGTCAAGTGCATATTTTTCCCTAAAGACCGGATGAACTGTTAAAATTTAAAGGTTAGGGACTTATTAGACTTTTTGAAAAGATTAGAGACCCTAGCTGCAATTTTTCCTAATATATTTGGAGAGCTGTGCCCGTGATGAGTTGGAGGATGCGACTAGTCCACTACTTTTGACTAGGGTAAAAAGTTCAATTATTCACTCAACTTATAGGCAAGTTTTAATTTGTTCCAAAGTAGTGGTTTAAGTTTATTTTGTTTCACGTTGATACTTTAATTTAATTTATTCTAAATCAATCATGAACTTTAACATTTGTACCACATTGATATTTAAACTTTAATTTGTTCCAAACCAGTCACCAAACTTTAAGATGTATTCCACGTTGATCATTAAACTTTAATGCATTCCAAACCAGACATTGCATTAATCTCCACGCTCAAAATTAATACTAACTTTGACACGTCAAATTCCACGTATTTTTCCATATTATTAACTCTATGCTAATCGATTTCTAAGAGGCAAGGAGGCTAATAAAGTGATCAATGCAAAACAAATTGTATAGTGATCTAACTAATATGGAACAAATTAAGTGCGTGTTAGACAAAGTTTAAATTTTTTATCCGCGTATTTTACTGGACTCACAACTACCTTGCATTTATTATCCATATATTTTGTAAAATTCACAACTTATATTTAAACTTTGTAAAACGTGCTTTTTTTATCCACGTAACAGTTGTAGGATTCACAAATGACCACCCACTTCTTATCTATATATTATGTAGAAACCATACCTCTAGCGACTAATGTAAAACATATTTTAAAGTTAGATGATTAATTTAGAACAGATTAAATTATAGGGACTATATTAAAAACTTTCTATAAGTTCAGTAACTCATTAACCATACTGACTACCAATCAAATAGAGACCTCCAGCTGCTTGAATTCACTCAATCAGTGCTTTATATATTTCCTAAACAGATACATGTAGTAGGTGAATCATCCAATTTTTTCCTGCCGTCGTTCTCTGTTCCTCCGAGAGAGAAGAGGGGTAGACTCCTGACTGAAGAATCCGCTGCTGTTTTCCATTGACTCAATTCTTCAATGGGTGCTATAAAGGCAGCGGTAGCCGATGGGGTGTTGACTTTTATGTGGGTTTTTTGCGCATCGACGTTGGGCGCACTCACTTTTGTGGTGGCTTCTGCCCTCGGAGTAGCCCAAGGACTACCCACTCTTCTCGTCACTACGGTCCTTGTTTTTCTTCTGCTGTTCGTGTTCGGCATCATCGGCGATTTGTTAGGCGGAGCCACCTTCAATCCCACTGCAATCGCTGCTTTCTATGCAGCTGGTATTGGCGGCGCCGATTCTCTGTTCTCTGCTGCCCTTCGCTTTCCTGCCCAGGTATGAATTATGTGATCAGTCAGATATTGATCACGTTTCTTGAGAGTATGTAATCCTACTTGCTTGATTCAAATGTAGATTAATATTTGAATATTGTCAATTGATGATATGTTTGTGAAAATCCAGATCGCTCAGGGCTAGACTAGACGTAATGGAATTTAAGATTGAAAAGAAAAACAGGGTCTCTCTTGCCAGATGATCTAGTTGTGAAAACTAACAGATTTTAACTGAACGACCAAATTTAGAACAAAAGGCACTCATGAATAATGAGTTTGCATATAATAAAGTTTGGTGACTAGCACGAAAATTTTACCAAAATTTAAGTGTATATTATGCGAGGAATGAAAATGCTAAAGTTGTTACTTGTATCCTTGACAGGCGGCTGGTGCAGTAGGTGGTGCTCTTGCAATTATGGAGGTTATGCCAATGCAGTACAAACACATGCTTGGGGGTCCTTCATTGAAGGTTGACCTGCACACTGGAGCTATTGCTGAGGGAGTTTTGACTTTCATAATCACTTTCGCCGTCCTTCTCATAGTCCTTAAGGGTCCAAGCAACCCACTAGTGAAGAATTGGTTGCTTGCCATGTCAACTGTTTCGGTAGTCGTTGCTGGTTCAAGTTATACTGGACCTGCGATGAATCCTGCCAATGTAAGTTACGCATCTCTTTTCCATTCTATATCTAGATTCTGAAATTATATGATGATATATGTCTTATTGTGGAATACCCTAATCCTTTAAAATCGCTGACTAATGAAAAATTTAAGAAACAAAATAACATGAGGTGAGTCTCTCTCTTTCCCATAGCACATAAGGAAAACTATCTGCTGAACCTTTCTTCTATTTTTTTTTTCTTTATATCCCAATTGCCAACCTAGAATAGAGTAGTTACTCTTCTCAATATGGTACTTGACCCTGTTTCTTTTAAAATCAAAATGTTTAGATGTAATGTGATTGAGCTTTGACATCTGAAGCACAATTTAGAGTACTGTTCACTTGACTCAATTTTTGTATTTTTAGATTGGTAATGTGTTTTGGCCCTCATATCGTCCCATCATTATCGTCCTTTATGGGATGTCAAATTATCCTCAACTACCAAGTTTCTCTTTCACTGTATGCACCATGCTGTAATTGATCGATTAAGTGCTGCTACCCTAATTAGGACCCACAGCGAACAGTAACCCTTTCCTTTACATTGACCTTAAGTTTGTTTGGAAGTTCCATCTATCGTAAACTTTTGATCATTTGCCATAGGGTAATTAGCACACTAAGTCCTCACCTTTTATTGTTATTGTGGAAAACATCCATACCTTTCATTTTTTTGGCATTTTCACCCTTATTTTCACCTTTCATCGTGCAAAAGGTCTTTTTCATCTATTTTCTGAATTAAAAATTATTAAATGACGAATATACCTCTCTTTAAATAAAACAAAAAGAAAAAGAAAAAAATTAATTGCAACCACTCTCCTAATTTTTTTTAAAAAGCGCAAATAAGCCACAAATAAAATATTAAAAGGGTAATTAGTACATAATGTCCTCATCTTTCACAGTTATTGCGAAAAAAGTCCATACCTTTCTTTTTTTATATGACATTTTTACCCTTAATTACACATTTGATTGTGCAAACCATCATTTCTATCAATTTTCATCCAATTTCTTAATAAAAGCTGTGAAATGACGAATATATCCTCCTATTTAAATAAAAAGCTAAAAAATTAAAACACAAATAGGTATCTAAAACTAATAAATTATAATGAGTTAGTATTCAATCCAATTAGGAAACCTTCTACTTTTATGCACGTGTTTACTTAAAAATAAAATATCCAAATATTAATACTTATCACTTGGCAATCCAAGCAATTTACCACCAATGGCTTGGCCAAGGACCTTGGGACGAACAAAAGTATCTCAGCACTAATGAGATCCCCCGAATATTGGGTAAATTATGTTGAAGTAACATTATTGTATCTTGTCCATGACTTTGGAAGAAACGAGCAGAATATCGTTTCTTTTTTACTTTTAAAGAAGGAAGAAAAACCACTTCACAGGTTCATGACACTGATGTTCTTTTCCTTTTTGGAAATATCTGTCTAGATAGAACTTCTCCCATATGCCTCTGCTGTTTTTAACTTTGCTCCTCTTCCATTTTTTACCTTTATTCTAATGTAGCTCCATTCAAAAAGTATTTGATGCTTTTGTTTGTATCTTTTTTCTTTGGAACTATCTGGTTCCCTTTCTTCATTTGTTACTATGGTATGCCTTTAAGAAGAAGGATTTCAATAACATTCCATCAATCGGGCTGGTTCTTTTAACAAATCCCAATTCCACTTTGTGAGAAATAAAAATTAATTTGTATGACTGCTGAATTAATTGGATTGTTGAAAGTGGAATGAATGGGGTGCAGTCTGTTACAAAGCTAAAATAACTAATTTAGAATTTATTCAATTTTAAAGCTTTCTAATTAGCTGATCTAAACTTCTATTTGGCTACATATGCGAATCACTAAGCTCAAATCTTGAACTTGAAAAAAAGTGCAGAGAACTTTTGAAGTATTAACTTTTAACATTTTAAAAATGTAAATAAATTTTTCCAAACTGTTCTTTAGATATTGGCAGTTTTGCTGAGCAAAGAATTGTTTAATATAATAAAATTTGACATACAGTTTTAGAACATTATAAGAGTTCTGATCTGTAACTGCAGTCAAATTTTTCTTTCTTTGTATGTTTTCTTGAATATGGAAAGTCAAATTTGTTCTTTGAAGTCTTACATTTGCATTTAGTTTCTTGATTCTCTTCTCTCCGAATCTGACTTCTCTATCCTCAAAATTTTTAGAAGATAATTTTGCCAAGTGATAGTTTCGATTCGATTCATGTGTGTAATTCCTTAGCTACTATGACAAGGATTGGCTGTGCTTTAGTTTGATTTCTTGCAACAAGTGTGCTAATATCCAAACATCTCGTGTAACTCCATCATTCTTAATCTGTTCTTATTATGCTATTTTCCGCAAAGTTTGTGTTAAAATTGGATGCTAATCGTGTCTAATATGTTGCAGGCATTCGGGTGGGCATATGTATATAACAAGCACAACACATGGGAGCAATTCTATGTTTACTGGATCTGTCCCTTCGCTGGAGCAATATTGGCTGCTTGGACCTTCCGCTTTCTGTTCCCTCACCCAACAAAGCAGCACAAGGCGAAGAAAGCCTGATAGCTTAAAGAAGTAACTATCAGTGGACAGTGTATTTGGAATTTGAGACTTTTAGCTTCTTAAGATTGTCATTGAAAGACCATATGTCTATCAAATTGGGGTTCATTCCCAAAAAGTTAATTATCTATTTGGTGGAGTAGTTCAAGTCTATGTTTAGCTGCTGACACGGGAATTCTCAATTTCCCAACATTTACTTCTTACATGATTCAAGATTACGAGTTTGAGGACATATATGTTGTGTTTACTGTTACATAGTATATGTTATCCTCTACTTTTGGAGGAAGGTCGATTCATTTATGTTAAAAGTATTTGTCTCATCTATTTTTATTAGTTAGAAAAATGAGACGCTCGTTCCTCCTTTCAAATTAGTTCTTTTGTAAAGGTCAAAATATAACGTGTTAAAACTTTAAAAAAAAAAATCATCTAAAATGCTTTAATTTAGAGAGAAGGTATAGTTTGATGTTATTTAAAGTAGAATTATTTTCACTTGATTGTCGACGACTTATTTATAGGCTGCTAGACATGATTTTTGCTTTTGCATTCTATAGAAGTGATTTTGAATGAAGTCACATTAATTATTTTTTGAAAACTAATTTTAAAATTGCTCCCACTGTAAAAGTGTTTTTCTTTTTATAGAAAATCAATTTGGAACAACTTCCTTTAAATTTTTCTAATTTGAGGAAGCCTTTTTATAACAGTAGCCAATCGGATTTAAAAGGATTTCAAAAGTTATGTCAAACGGGCTCGAGTATATCTCCATCACTCACTCTCTGTCTCTAATCCTTTTCTCGTTTTCTCATCTCTTCTTCTGATATAGCCTCCAATCTCCATATTGTGTTTGAGAGGAGTTCGAGAATCGGTTAAATTCTCAAATAGCAGCATAAGAGTCTCTCGACTTGTAATGAAATAAGAGGGCGGGATAAGCAAGTCTGGATTTCATGTTTTCTAATGCATTTTCAACAATTCCACACATTGTAACAAATATTAAGATGTCCAAAAATATGTTGATATCTCCCTGTTTGATCTATATTTTTTTGAGAGTAAATTTTATAAAAAAAAATATTTTCGAGTAATGAGTGGTAAAAAACTTAAAATAAATGAAAATTTTTCAATCTACATATAAAATTAATTTATTAAAGAAATATGTCCTTGAATTTGAGGAATTAAATTTTAAACAATGGAAAACATTTATTTCAAAATCGAGTGACTTGAGCAGCGAGCACTGAGGTTTAAGACCCCATTGTAGAGCTTTCCCTGTACTTGCTACACCACGCCTCCAAGCCTCCTTACGCCGCACGCCACCGCAACAATTATTTTGGTATTTGAAGATCTACATGTTCTGTTTACTCATTTTTATCTTCGCATAGTTTTAATTTTTATAGAGTGGGTTGATGTTTATTATCACTTCAAAATAAAAGTATAAATGATACGAGATTTGACCGGAGTATGTTCTGGTCTCCCAACGTCCGCCTCTATCGTCAATTTCGCCGGCATATTGCAAATCCCCGTGAAGGTACAATTATTTTAATGCAATTTTTTTTATTAATAAATTGTCAGTTGAAAATTTATCTGAAAATAAAGCTACGACTGCATTTGGTTTTAGTTTAAGTTGAATTTATATACTTGGAGCTGGTATTTAATTCTTTTGATATGTAAAGCGTGTAAATAATTTATTAATTGGGAAATACTAGTGCATGGGATGTATAAATTTGGATGAGCATTGGGATCACCTTAAACTCAATAAATTTAGTATGGCATAGGGATCTATTTTATTTTCACTATTACAAATCCAATAAAAATAAAATCATTCTTAGCCAATTCATTCATTTATTCATCTTCTTGTTTTAGCGGATCGAGTCCTCCTCCTGGGTAGAAGCTCGTGCACCATTTTCATGAGAAATAGGCCATATAATTTTTACTCTCTCAATTTATCATAAATTGGATAGGTAAACTAGCATTACATCTTGTGATAGAGGTAATCCCTCCGCGACTTATTTGCATAAAAGCTTATTGCTTATTGTTATTGTAATAGAAGTAATACTTCCACATTTTTTTTTCAAGCCTTCTCTTCCTCCTCTCGATGTACTTCACGCCCCCCTCATTGTAAGGGGTGATGCAAACCCAAAGCATGGGTTGGAGCATACAAACTCTTAGATGGACTTTATAAACAAAAAAAAAAAAAAAACTATCACTGCATCTACTTTCACTTAAAATGAAATCTAACATTTACTTATATTTGATTGAGTTACTTATTCCAATTTTTTGAGCTACAATAGAAAAAAGATTTAGAAATAGGTAGGTAAAGAGCTGTGGGCTGAACTCAGAGCACAGCAAAAGTGGAATGGTTTATGATCCATGATGCGACTAAATCCCCACTCAATGTTTAGCTGCTTTCGTGCGTTTATGGATAAGGAACATAATAGTTTCATCTTTTGATGTGATACTCTCAGTTGGAAGGATCTTTTGGTGTATCCTATGTTCATTTTCCTTTTTTCCTTGCTGGAAGATATCTTATTCTATTACTTGATTGTAATGATTTATATTATTTGTTTCCAATCCTATCTCAAAGTGTTAAAATGTATGTAATCCGGTCCTTCATTTTCTTGTTTTTCAAATGAATTTCCATGAAGAACTGGCATGTGCTGGTTAAAGGTAAATGTTACAGGAATACATGTGTAAGAAATCTTAAAAATTCCAGAAAACTAAAATGTAGGCTTGTGCTTATGTCGTGCTCATATTTATTACAATAAAGTTTCTGCCCAGTTTCTTGTGATTGGAGATTTGATGCAATTCAGCTACAGAAGATAATGATTTTGCATTGAACTTTTTCTTTCATGTTTAACTCGAGAAAAACACTGAATCCTATGCAATTTCGTGTCAAGAGATACTTTGGTTCTCTGTTATTCTAACAATATTTTCTATCTGGTTGCATTGTAGTGTACATTGAGAAATCCTGTATCAGGCACAAATCTATCATAAAGTCACGTGGAAGGTCATTTTCTGCTTCCGTTCCTTCTGAAACACCCGAAGTCCAAAAATCTCGGAAAAAGGTCTCAAAGGATGAACGTAAATCCATGGTGGAAACTTTTGTTAACAAGTATCTTTCTTTCACCCTCGCTTTGTTTTGAGTTGCTAGGTTATGTTGACATTGTTATCTGCAACTGATGCCGTGTATGAATACATCAGAAATGTATTCTTTCGTTGTTTCTGTAGATTTCTCTCGTCTTTATTTGGACATCTTATGATCAGTTTGAAGAGAAGCTGATGCTTGATGCCAAATGGAATCTCAGTATTTTATTTTGTTCTAAACTGACAGAACATTATGTAACCACATTTCATACTTTCATAAAATGGTATTTCAAATCAATATAGTTGCTTAACTGTAATAAAATATGCCTTGAAGTTATTAGAATTTTGTACTTGGTGATTACTCTCTTAGAAATCATTTCAGTCAAAGATGTCAATTAGATTGCCCGACTTTTGGCACAGTTAGTAATGAAATTTACATTGTAAGACAGAATTTAGGATTAAATGCTATCTAATTTTGGTATGGGATTAATCTTGAGGGGTTGCTCAATTGGTCATGCCTTGAGTTTGCTCCTCAATAGTCACTAGTTCGAGTCCTCTTAGGATCACTAAAGTGAGTACCTGGTCGTAAACTTCAGAGCTTCGTGAGATTAGTTGAGCTGTGTGCAAGCTGGCCCGGACACCCAAGATTATCAAAAATAAAAATAAAAAAATATTTGTATGGGATTGAAGGAGTGCTCCTTTTTGTTGCACTAGTGACGCAATAATTGTCTGAGAAACTTGCATAGGGAAATAGATCCTCTCACTCCCCTCTGAGAGGTGTTGGGGTAGTGGACAATCAAGTGCTATTCATGCATTGCTTACATCGAGACATATACCCCATGAAGGAAGGGGGTGGCTATGCTCCTTGTGTAAGTTTGCAAGTGTGTTTTATGGTCATGACTAATGGTTATTTTAACTTCTCACCTAAGCTATATTTGAATAAAAACACTAGATAAAATATTCAAAATCTAAGGGTGCGTAACATCTTAGAACTAATTTGGTATGGTTATTGAGTTCTAATTTATTGGTGATATTTCTCTGAGGGTTCAGGGTTGTAATATAAGTTAATTGTGTTCTACTGGTTGGCAGGTATAAAGCCATGAATGCAGGGAAGTTCCCAACTGCCTCCAAGGCTAGGAAAGAGACTGGTGGCTCTTACTATGTTATTAGGCAGATCCTTCAGGAGCTGGAATACAACTCTAAAATGTCATCCATGTGCACAAAGGATTTAAGTTCAGTGGAAAACTATAGTACAAAGAAGAATGCGATATCAACTGAAGAGTTGTCGGGCAGTTCTGTTACTTCTCAAGATGCTCAAAAGACAAATGAAATTCTAGTGGGAGAAGAATTCATCAAGGGCAGCGAATCTTCAACTGACGCTGCAGAAGTTTCAGGCAATTTCTCTACATTCGATGCAGATATTAGTGAAGATGGTCAAATCCGTAACGAGATTTTGATGGAGAATCAAAATTCTAACTACGTTGCTATTGAACCTCATCGAGTAGGAGAAGCTGAAGAAAGTTTGCATTCACATCCTGAGAAACCTGAGGATAATGTGAAAGAGGATACAGGGTCTGAAGATAAGTTGAAATTTGATGGTCTGAAGCCCAAAGCTAAGCAACGGAAGTCATCAAGGTAATTCTCATTATCCCTGGTTTATACTTTGACATGTTATGTCGTTGGTGCGTTCTAAACTTTGGATTAATGCTATCCAGTTCCCTGTCAGCAATAGCTCAGATATCTTTGAGCAGCTATATTCATTGTATTTGAACTATACCTTAGGTATGTTAACTGATGGAATTTGCCACCTGGCATTCTGTTTCCTCGTGGCAGGCTGAAATCTGTGTGTTTTTATGCATATGCATTTAGTTATATAACACAGGGGGAATGTCCAGTTCATTAATAAGTTATATTACGAAAATTGTATACTTATACATGGAAAGTCGTACGTTTAAGAAGTCATGATTATTTTTTGACATAGGGAGTTGTACAAAGAGCCAAGTGAAGATGCTGAATCTCAAGGGAAATCATCAGTTTGGGAAAATTTGAAGTCCCTTGCAAATGGATTTCTGGGTATATGGAAGAAACATTCATAATTTTTTCTGGAGGATCGTTGGGGATTTAAAGTTGTGTTCTATCACTGAAAATGTATTAAAACTGCCAACTGGCTTTAAATGCTCAACACTTGCCCGCAGTAACTATGTCATTCCCATGTACGTTGTGAGAGTACCAACATTGAAGAAAGAAGAAGAAACTGGGCAAGTTTGCTATCTGAATTGACCACTCCAGGATGATTTGGCGTAAAGCGACTGCAGGCGTTTACCTTAAATTCTATGTAAATGACGATTGATCAGGCCGCTGTTGAATGATTTTGAAAAAAATATGTGACTTAGGTTTATGTAGAGAATGGTAGATGCATTTGTTAGCACTAGAGGTAGTACAGAAAATACCCGCAACCTCTCATTTCCTAATTGAATTAATTGCTTTGTTACCACTTGTATAACTTCGTTTCTGCCATCACCATTATCCGTCCCTATTGATGGGCACAAAACCAAATCGTACCAGTGTGTATAATTAAAATAGAACTTCTACTCTACTAATGGAACCGAACTGACGGGTTCCTGTTTGGTTCCTTCAGAAATTAAATTCAACCAAGTGCAAGTTTGTCAATGTTTAAATTACAATTTAAACGAGTCAAAACACACTGGATCCACACAGTTCATGGATTTACAACTTATTACTCACTTTTTATCCACAGATTGTGTATAACCTGCTGTTTAAATTATTTTTTAAACATTAGTTGGACATAACATGAATCTCAATTTCTAGAAACTAGATATTAGGTGAAGAAAGAGTTACAACTCGTGAATAGAGCCTTGACTTGCTCAAAAAATACTTGAGAGTTTGAACATGTAATGAAGAATTCAAGTTTTCAACCATTTTGATGCAGTTGAGCAACCAATTAAAGAAGCAAAAATTATTGACTGTTGATTACCTGTATATGAAATCTTGTGTTCGAAGATTCGATTACAGTGCTTTGTTTGCAATAAAGTAACAAATAATTAATAAACCCCTTACCCGCAACAATCAGGAAATATAAAAATCCTCCTTATAACCTCTTCAAATCAACATTCACACAATTTTTCAACTACCTTCCAAAGTTGTTTCTGCAGCAGCAGCCACAGGAGTACTGCTGACAGAAACGGTGTCAACAACAGAACCACTGGCACTCGTTACAACCTCAGCGTTGTCCATAGTAGTCGGATTTGGGGAATTTAATCCACCAGGAACCTGTTCATCCACTTTATTAGGCCGATTCAACGCATTACAGTGAGGACAATAGTATGTTATGTATTGAAAGTCCTCCTTCATAGCAAGTCCTGCAAAAAATGAAAAGAAAAACACAGAGTAACCTATGTGATCTTACATTAGCACAATTAAAATGCTGCTACTACAAATAACTTGATATTATTTTACCGTTATGCATATGGCAGTTTCCACATATAAGTGCATAAGATTGTGTGGGGTCCTCTCCTACAAGCAATGCTGCGATTCTTGCAAACCACCCCCCATCATGTGAACTTCCACCTGTTTGAGGGCGATGTTCAACAACCAACTGATGTTGCTGAGAAATGTCATCAAGGCCCTCAAACTCAGTTTGATTAAGCACGCCTTCTTCAGGACGGTACACAGATGCAGTCTCTGGGCCTTCAAATTTAGAGTGAGATGCCCTCCTATTTCGAAGTCCTGCAGTCCTTGCAACTTCCACGTCATTGCTCTTTCCAGTAGGGGCCTCCATCTTATTCTCTTCTCCCACATATACTTTCAGACCTGAATCAGCACCTAACTTGGATGCAAGTACACTTGCAGCTGCTGCCTTGGCTGCTGGGTCAGGGTCATACCTCTGCACTGAAGACTCAATATAAGGATCTAATCTAGTATATTCCAAATCAGCTTATACGAGGGACGGCATGTTAGTTATATGGAAATCAAAGAGAGACAACTTCGAGCATGTGTGCTAAGCTTTAAATCGTTCACTTCTTGTAAGTAAATAAGTTATAAATAAATTATTTTTTTATTGGTTAAAGTTTTAAAAATGAGTAGAGTAAGGTCAGGGTCATACCTCTGCACTGAAGACTCAATATAAGGATCTAATCTAGTATATTCCAGATCAGCTATACGAGGGACGGCATGTTTGTTATATGGAAATAAAAGAGACACAACTTAGAGCATGTGTGCTAAGCTTTAAATCGTTCACTTCTTGTAAGTAAATAAGTTATAAATGAATTATTATTTTTTTGGTCAAAGTTCAAAAAATGAGTAGAGTAAGGTAAGAGTTCATTTTTAAAAAATAACCTTTATTTTAATTAAAAGTAACAGATGAGTTTTCCAAACATATTTGGAGACAATAAGTTACTAAAACATAACTGTACTTCTTTTATTAGGATTAACTAAATACTCCCTCCGTCCCATAAAGATAGTTCTATTTCCACATATTAAGAAAATTTAGTTAATATAGTTAAAATAATAAATTTTACTATCATTTTTCCTAATATACCCCTATATTAATGTAATCAATATTCAAGTTAATTAAATTATGCATGCATTATTCAATGTAATTAAACTATTCTTGGTACTAGTCATTGTTTAATGCAAAAATCAAGGTAATTAACATTCCAAAGTCATCAAATACAAATACAAATGAATAAATGTCAAGAAACGTGAAATGTTTTTTTGGTTTTAATTTATTGTTCCAACTACAATTGAATAATAGAGTAATTTATATTTTTGATAACAAAGCAAATTAAATAGGGACATATTAGGAAACTACTATATTAACTATATTCTCAAATAAGAAACATGAATATAATTTGGAACAAACAAAAATGGATAACGGGACTATCTTCATGGGACAGAGGGAATATGCTTTAGCGAGATAAATCAACTCTTTCTAGCCTGCATATTTAGCATCCACTTCTGCTGCTAGCTTGGTGAGAACTACATGCATAAAGGATAAATGAATAATAAAAGCAGAAACACAGCTAGTTTGCAGTTATCACCTGTATAAGCTGCTGGGTAATGTAGTAATTTGTCTTCTCTTTAAGTTCATCTATTTTTGCTTGTCTCTCAGCTCTCAGCTTTTCCAAAGTCTTCTGGTCCTTCCGATCACCTAAGAAACCGTGTGTGAAAATAGGAAACAATCAATAGAGCTGTCTCCCATCACGATTAATGTTGAGAAGGCTAAAAAATATGAAATCCTGGCCCAGCGCCAAATCTAGTTGATCATTCAAATACTGGAAGAGAAGCAATTCATTATACTAAGTGACAAAACATAATACACTTTGTCTAATGAATAAATCGGATTTGGGTTCGCCTGGTATTATATGCCAAGAGAGGAGAGGGCAGGGCAGGGCCATTTCGGCACATGCTTCCATTTAAAAATCAAGTAGAACGCGGAAGGAAAAAGGAACAAAAATGAGCATGTAAGATGTCCTGTTCTCAATTCCCCTCTGGTCCAACAAGGCAACAGGCATTTTTTCTGCCACCGTGATAATTTTGATCATTTGGACACCAGTCATCACTCAATTCCAATTTGAGGATCCAATTGATTTAAGGGAACTCTTATTATATTCTTAAAGATGTCTTTAGCTGTTTTATTTGATGATGTTTACTGTTTAAAGACTCGACCTGTCTCAACTTAAAAGAAACTAGAAGAAAAACTCCGATGAATTAAAAAAAAAAATCTATCAACTAGGGCTCATTCATAAAAAACTCACCAGTTACTAGCTTGATCAAAATTATACATGCATTAATTTTATATGAACATTTATTCTATAATTATGAGTAATTTTCAAAACTTGGGCAATCATTTGTCACAAACTCCCAGATTCAATAAACTTAGGTAAGATATAAGAATCCATGAAATACCACCAAATCTTAAATCCATACCAATGTACAGGACTAACCAGCTGAGATCAGTATTTTCAGATTGGCAAAGAAAAGAAGGGTGAAAAGTCCTCGCTCTATCTGATTCTTAGACTTTCACTAGCTTATTGTGGCAAGTCTCTTAGCCCTCCTGCCTCCATGACCCAAGTAACAGCCTGCAAGCCAGCCTGCCACCTCACCCTGGACATCTCCACTAGAGTCTAGATAATTTCTCTCACACACACATGCGGACATAATTCTAAGTTTCTAATTTTTATCCTCCCTAAACTTATAATCATTATGATTTAAGATCTTTACTTTTCTTTATGAATATCATTTGCTCCCTTGAGTTTACAATTATAGACAATGGCCTGGAGGAAATCTGCCACGGTTGGACATTGACAAATAAATTAAATTCTGAGGATGGTTTATGAGCTTCACTCTGAAAATTATTTATGTGATCAACTTGGCAAATGCTTCTTCTGGTTATTTTCTTGATGATGTCCTCGATTTTCTGTTCTCTTGTTATTTACAACTATTTTCTAAAGGAAAAACAAAATTTTATTATGAAATCATGATAAGTTCAGCCAGTTGAACCATCCCATCAGATTGACCTGGGAAATGCTAGGCTCACTGATTCAGTGACAGGCTGAGCTACAAACTTTCTAGAGAACGAAGGAAATCAATATTGCAGGTAACAAAATGACTAATCAAACATCTTCAGTTTACCAATATGTAACAAACTGATATAACAAATCAGTATTTCAGCACATAATACTATCTCGCCGATTTCCTGGCTACTGCTTTTCCAGCCTACATAATGTCATCATTATCCACCACAACTAATTTCTATGCTTTTGATACGGTCAATACAGGCACCTTCGCAGGGTAGATCTAAAGCCAAATCAAGAATATCAGAGACTTGGTAGAGGAAAACAGAACATGCGATGGGGATAATCATAAAATGACAAGATGTTGAAATAAGTGCAGGTAAAATAAAACAATAGGTACAAAATATATGAGCAGGCAAAATCATTAAGAAATAATTTAATCCCACTTATCTTACCTAAGATAAAAAGGACATGTGGCAAGTTTCCTTGAGTGCACTCAGGGAAAAGTATGTATGTAAGATATTTTCAGACTATTTCTTGGTTGATTAAAATGTAAAGTTCCAAAATTTCTAAGAACATTCTGCAGCTCAAACTATTGCCTATAGGTCACAAAACTTTATCATTAAGACAACACCCACAATCATATTTGAAAAGGTATTGAATGGAATATTTCATACTCAGTAAATAAATTTATTCATGATGATCCAATATCCCCAGAATTATCCACCATCTCAACCTATGGACTCAGTTCCATCAGATCCTAGTTAAACTATACAGTTTCCAATTTTTCTGGATTTCTGCTATAACATGAATTCCAATGTATTTACCTCTTCAAAAGTCTCATATGAAGGGTGTTAATTCGCCTGTGGACATAATTCACATAATACTCCCTTATCTTCATATTGCAAAAAGTTAATAGCCTTTTCTTCAAGAACTGAAATTGCCTAACCGAACAATCTTAGCATTTGAACTTGTTGCTATCAAACGGCAGTAAAAACAGCAATAGTACTTGCATTAATTTAAAGGCAACACAAAACTAGATAAATATAGTAAAAAAACAAAATAAATAAATAATTACAGTATTAGTTAGAAAAAATTAACACACTACTGAGGTTCATTATATGTGTAGAAATAGACTTGAAACAAGACTAGAATACTTACACATTCTTGTGAAGCTTCCTACTGCTGAATAAGAAATGAAAGATAATGCAGGCAGAAGAAACATAGGCAAGACTCGCAAAGCTCTCATTTTCCAGTTCAAGTCTAATGATCTTGTAGTCATGATAGCATAACCCACTGCAAATACCTGAAAGAAATTTATGATAACATCATACTAAGCCACAGCACTAATAGAAACAAATTACATTAAGAGCGCACGGAAACAAACAAAACTGCTTTACTCCCAACACAACATAAGGCCACAAAAAGTACTCCCACCTTCATGAAGTAGAAT
Source organism: Fraxinus cuspidata (assembly GCA_903798385.1). NCBI lineage: Eukaryota > Viridiplantae > Streptophyta > Magnoliopsida > Lamiales > Oleaceae > Fraxinus > Fraxinus cuspidata. The sequence goes on from CAIGRP010054696.1 coordinate 19,012, forward strand.
AACTAAGATAAACGACCTCGAAGTCTTTCCAAATGAGAATCTTTAAAGCAAAAGGAAAGTCCATTTCATGGAAAGGGAAAGCATGCAACTAGAAAAAAGAAAGTCCCAATGTCAGCAAGACAATTAAAGCATATAGCATGACTCCTCTTCATCATCCAGACACTTTTGAGTTTTATCAAGTGATCTTTTCCTCACCAAGAGAAGTCAAAGCAGCTTGTAAGTTATCAAAGTTCCAGACTTGTTCCTTTCGACAGTTGATTTATAACAACAGATTGCTATTGAATATAACAACATTACAAAGACTTTCTAAAGTAATTTTTCAAATGTGTCACAATCCCATCGAGAGAGTTAGAGACAGAATGATAATATACTCTCACTATTGCAGAAAAGCTGAATCATTCGTTTCACAAAGTTCATATTCATCCAGAAAATAATTCAACTAAATTTATTTCCACAAGTCCATATGCTTGCTATTCGGAATGCACTGAATTATTGTTTCTCTTATTTACCTACAAACAGATACAATTTCTCAAGCACCTCCCTTGAGAAAATAATAATAAAGTCAAGAGGAGTATATATCTATAATGCTATTTCATCCTATAATGTCTTCTACTTTTTGTTTATTCCTTCCATCCAAAATATATCAATTCTCCATGTCTAAAAGAACCACCATGTCTGTGACACCAAACTTTTGGCAATTCTTCCCTGAATATAAGAGGGCAGTAATTAGTGCATGTCTAGGAATAACCATGTAATAAAAAAAATCTCATATAGGAAAAGCATTTACCAGCTTATGAATGCAGCAATTCGAATAATATTAGAAATTTGGAAAAATTGAAAGCCTTAATGGGATTTTAAGATATCGATAGAAAGAGATCAAGTACACAATGTATCATTCCAAGCAGAATCATAAGCCTCTACGAATGAAGAGGAGGAGATAAGTGTGTGGGGGTAGATGCCTTCCATGACTAAAGGAGCTGATGAGGCTGATGGAAAAAAGAAAAAAATAAAAATAAAGGGCAGAATCCAAAACGGCAACTATGTGTGAGCCTTATGTAGTGAGAATCGTACATTATCGAGGGGGGCTCACATCTATACGAGCAGCGTGGTGCTCAGCCCTCCTCATTATTTGTACCATGATCCATGGATCCACTGGAACTATCGGTCAAGGTTTTGCCAGTAAAATTTCATGTAGTAATAGGAGAGGAAGAGGATGGAAAGAAAAATCATTAGAAATATTTTCTTTCAGTGTGTAAAAAAAATTAATTTATACCTGTTATATGTTTTGAAGTATTACCAAATTTATACATCCATATAGTAAGGTGATGGATAACAGTCCACATTGCTATGCAAAAGTGGTGATCATAAGACTATGATATTATACGCAAATCACGTCTCCATCTCATCTGTAATTTGAATGGTACAGAGGAGGTTAATGTACCTCCAATAGCACAGAAAGTATAATGAGATTCCGAGCCATCCATCGCCAACGCTGAGAACGCCTTCTAATTCTGGCAAGAACATCAACCTCTCCCTTTGTTAAGTATTGCAGTCTCTTCTCAAAATCATCTCCACGTAATCTAAAAAGTGCATTCCACATTCTTGATAGTATTCCCTTCTTTGTTGTCTTAACCTCAGTATCTGTAGATGTATGGGACTCCCCAACATCCTTTTTAGATTCTTCAGCCATTACCTGAAAATTTTGTCCCAAGTTAGCTCCAGTAACTGCTAATTTATTCATGTGATTTACCTTGGATTAGGTTGAAACCTCTATGTAAGAAATATTCATGTGACATTTAATGTAAATACTGGGTGTTAGGCTAAGTTCTCAAGGTTAACCATCCAGGGAAAGATCAGCCAATCAAATGCCTAATCAAGGGTTAAGTTCAGTAGAATGATTGGCCCCAATGTAATATTTCTCTAATCACTAGAATGAATTGCTGTACTGAGAAGCTAATAACAAATCACCAAAACTTAGTAGCTTTGACTACGTATCTTTGTTCTCCACACCTCCATAATAAATATACGTTGTTTAGAATCATTTCAGCTTTAGGGGGTCTTGGGGGGCATCTTTCAATTGAGAAACTAAATTATACTATGAAGATTACACATACTAAACAGTTATGCTTGTGTTTGTACTATTTATTAGTGGTAGAAAAGTGCAGTCAATATTCTAAGCACGAACAAAGTAATCAAGGTTTAGAACTAACTAATTAATTGAAACAAGAAATGCTTACCAAACTAAGCTAAAAAGATTGATTTCTTAATATTTAACCAGTTTTTGAAAGCTAAAATTACATACGTTATAAAGCAACTAATCAATTTCATACTCTTGATAATATTGAGTAAATATGCTAACAACATTGACCGTGAACAAGAGAACTGATTTTAAGAAAAATAATCACACAAAAATCAACGCTTTTTGCAGGAAAGAACTAAAGCTGGATTTATAAAAACTGTGAGGTGGGGATCCAGACATCAAAAACACCAAAGCTGACTTCAATTTCAATAATCAATTAAGATCGACAGCGTTAACCCACGAAATTTACCTAAAATTCATTCAAATTATGTATAATTGTAAAACCAACAAAATAATAATAACAATGGTATAATTAATTCCTAAACCAAAACAAAAATAAGAAAAAAAAATCAATCCAGCAGAACTCACGGCATATAATTAATACTCACAACATAACAAAGGAATCGCAGAATTTATATTTCAACAACAAAATTAAATGTGTAAATTTAATCAGAGAGGAAAAATTGAGATGGGCGATGTACATACCAGATGAATTAAAATAGAAATTGGATCAAATCCAACAGAGTCGAGTTAAAAGATGTGAAGGCGCAGAGAAACCGCTGGAACGGTAGAACCTCTCGATGGCCTCTTGTACTTTTATTCTTGTGAATTCCTCTTTATTTTTTTTCTTTTTCAAATTGTGAGATATGCAGTCGCGCGTACAGCTGTATAGTCTCTGTAGTAAAATGATACGACAGTTTAGATGAAATAATAAGATTTGATACTTTAATTTTTGAGAAAGAAGGGGAGGAAAGAGATAAATACGAGGGATAATAGGTTGACATGATATTTCATCATCATAATAATAAATAACATTATTATT
>CAIGRP010054723.1:0-15400 GCA_903798385.1 Fraxinus cuspidata
TAGAAAAAAAAAAAAAAAAAAAAAAAAGGTGGTGACGTTTTTTGCAATAATAGTGAAAGATAAGGACATTATGTGCTAATTACCCTTTTAATAATTTATTTGTGACTTATTTGGACTTTTTAAAAAAATTTGGGACTGTGATTGCAATTAGTTTTTTCTTTTTCTTTTTTTTTTATTTAAAGAGAATGATATATTGGTCATTTCGTAATTTTTAATTAAGAAAATAGGTGAAAATGACATTTTGAACAATGAAAGGTGCAAATAAGGGTGAAAATGCCAAAAAATGAAAGGTAGGGACGTTTTCCACAATAACAATGAAAGGTGGGGACGTTATGCGCTAATTACCCCCAAGCAAAATATGACCTATTTTTCTTTCTTAACATCATCTAGAATGCATGTTAACTAAATGCTAAAGTTTATTTGCAGGCATCATCACAATGGAAGATGGGAAGCTCGCATTGGCAGGGTCTTCGGCAACAAATACCTTTATCTTGGGACTTACGGTAAAATATCTTTCAGACCCTAATTGTTTCTTGCAATGCAAGTAACAAAATATAGCACTAATATACATTAATTAAATTTTTACATTAATCAGTATGTTGAAAACAACTATATCCCCCCACTAATGCTCAAATATCTATCAGTTTACGGTATCAGTGACGGATTTGGTTGGCTGCAAGATCTATAGCAGTCAAATAGTAAGACAAGTTTACAAAACTCTAAAAGATATTATGCTTTCTAAATCATTTCCTTAATTTTTCTTTAGCTACCCAAGAAGAGGCTGCGGTTGCATACGACATGGCAGCAATAGAATACCGAGGTCTTAACGCCGTTACAAATTTCGATCTTAGTCGTTACATCAAATGGTTAAGACCTAACAACACAACCAACAAGCCTAATGCTAATGCTAACCCTAACTCTAACCTTGATGCCACCACTACTAATTCGATACCAAGATCAAACCACAACTCCGGCGGCTCAGTAACAGTCCACCACTTCCAACCACCATCAGACGTCGCTCATGCCACCTCATCTCAATCCCAACCCACCACCGCCACCTCTGCACTCGGGCTTCTATTACAATCATCCAAGTTTAAGGAAATGATGGAGATGACCTTGGCAGCCGGGTCTCCCCCACCACCACCGGAGAAGGAGCAGGAGCTGTCACAGAGCAGCATCCCTGAAGATATAAACACATATTTTGATTCTAGGGATTTCTCTGCATACAATGATCAAGGGGATGATATATTTGGGCAGCTCAACTCATTCATGCAGCCTATGGGTCAGTTCGACTCAATGCTTAATGGGGAAGATTTAATGATATGATTAGTTAACCACGAGAGCATGAAAAATAGAATGACAAGTTTTTATACAAGTGGATTATTCTTTGAATTGCATTAATTGTAGATATATTATGTAATAACACATGGATGCAATATTACCATGTAGTCTATGTTCTCATTAATAAAAATAATTTTTTGAGTTTGACAGCTTCAATTTACAAGATTTTTTCTTCTCAAGTAATTCGTAACAATTATTTTTCATCTATCCCTGATAATGTTTTACTAGCCAAAACACTACTTCAAACGTCTGGTAGGTTCACTCATTTCGACTCTTCACTTACATATATGCTTCATTATTTGTTCGTTATTTGGATGCTTTGCTTTAACCGTGGATAAGCTTACCAGGCTATCCAAGACAAAATCGGAGTATGTTATTTGGTGATAGTATAGTTTTAGTTGAAGAAATTTGAAGGGGGAAAAAGTGCAAGTCAAAATTTTGGAGGGGAGCTCTAGAATATGTGTATAAAATTGAGGCAGAATACGTAGAATTTCCTTTTGTTGCCTGTTGTATGTACTAATTTATTTTAGTTCGTGTTCTGAAGCATGGTAAGTGTACTGTATAGAACTATAGATACACAGGCAACCTTCTAATTATCTGCAAATGAGGAAGTGCAGCCTTCTACTTGTTAAGTGGTGTGAAGCCCACTTTTTAGATCATTTGATTGCTAATTTGCTACCGTCAGCCGTTTCAGAACACAGATGAATAAACAAGATAAAAAAAATCTCATTTCTGCGCGCCTCCTAAAATAGATTTTAAGAAAGAATACAGATCACAGAACAGAACTGTCAAGAATAACATATTTTTTTTATATCTCAACTCCTCCATGTCTCATACATTCGAACCATTCTCTAACTTATCCACTCGTTTCTCTCCTACATGGTTTTGAAACTGGAAGTTAACATGACAGCCTAAGTCTAACCCGTAACAATAGATGCATATTATAGTCACCAGGTAATACTTATGACACAGAGGACATTATTATTCATAGAAAACAACCAGTTTTGTAGTTAAGCAGGAGAATTTCATTTCAGAACTCAAGATTATCAGTTTGAACTCTATCCAGTCCTGTGCACGCCATAACTTAATCCTCTTTTTGCCAACATATACATTCAACAAATAATTTCATTTTAGCTAACCAATGAATCATCAAGTTTTATTTTTATACCCTGTTAACATGCCCCAAGGTCCCAAAGTTGTGAATAAACCTTCTTTCTTTTCCTTTTATTCATTAAATAAGTAGTGATGCAACTTCATTATGATAAGCTAAAGCATGATTCAAGAGGCTTGGCCTAAGGTTGATAATTTGATATCTGATTCACTGCTTTATGTATCAGCACTCTAGCTTCCATAAAAACAAAAAATGACAGCAATGGCAGTCCTAACAACCAGATAAGAACCGACTCGATTTTGTGAAATGGCTCAATAGCCAATGGGCATAACCTCAGAACATATAATGCCATATTCATATTAGGATTAGCTGTGGAAAGATGCATATGCTCAAGATCACACTAATATTTATGCAGACTAGAACATACAAAATTCCTTAGAACTTAAGCTATGATTGTGTCACCAGACAAAATTAGATAATACAATTTAATAGAAGTTACTATGAAAACATAGCCGATGCTATAGTTTACCGAATACGAAATCCAGAACAATACTTCTCTTCTCCAACAACATAATTTGATAGATAAGCTAATTAATCCACAACAGAAGGTCTTGTCACAAAGCTATTAATTACCTAGTCTGCCGAATGAATTGCGAGGAAAAAAATCATTATACATGACAATGGAGAATTGCAAATGTCATCTGCATTATTGCTTGTTGGCAACATTCTCCAAGTACCATCTGTAGGTATCCATAAGCCCGTCCTTGAGCGAAATCTTCGGTTCCCAACCGAACCCGGCAAGCTTTGAGCTATCCATGAGCTTTCTTGGCGTGCCATCGGGCTTAGTCGAGTCCCAAACAATCTCCCCTTCATATCCCACTACTTCCTTCACCAACTCCGCTAGCTCTTTTATGCTCACCTCCTTCCCGCTCCCCACATTCACATGCTCCAACCCACTATACTTCTCCATCAAAAACACCAGAGCATCCGCCAAATCATCCACGTGCAGAAACTCCCTTAACGGCTTCCCACTCCCCCACACCACCACTTTCTCCAAGTTCTTTACTTTCGCTTCATGAAACCTGCGCAACAATGCGGGCAAAACGTGGGAATTCTCCGGGTGGAAGTTATCATTCGGCCCATATAAATTCGTGGGCATAGCTGAAATCGCATCAAACGAATGCTGAATACGATAAGCCTGGCACATTTTTATCCCGGATATCTTAGCAATGGCGTACCATTCGTTAGTGGGCTCTAATGGACCAGTTAAAAGGGAATTTTCGGAGATGGGTTGTGGGGCGAATTTCGGGTAAATACAGGAGGACCCGAGAAAGAGGAGCTTTTTTGTGTCGTGTTTGAAGGCGGAGGTTATTACATTAGTCTGGATTTGGATGTTGATGGTGATGAAGTCGGCCGGGTATGTATTGTTGGCGTGGATCCCACCGACCTTGGCGGCGGCGAGGATGACGTAGAGGGGCTTGTGGGCGGTGAAGAATGCGTCGACAGCGGACTGAACTGTTAGATCGAGCTCGGAATGTGTGCGTAGGAGGAGGTTGGTGTAGCCCAGGGACTGAAGTTTGGTTACCAAGGCGTGGCCCACCAGACCACGGTGACCGGCAACGAAAATTGGGGAGGATTTGTCCCCGGAAATTGGATCCATGAGCTGTACCTTCGGCAAGTGGTCGGGTTGCGGTGGCGTGTAGTAGTCGGGAAGATGGGGATACTGTTACGGGCCTTCCTATTTGCACACTTAGGTGGTGAGACTCTCGTAAGAGGGGCCCACGATTTTTTTTTTATTTGTAGTGACTCCCAGGGTCTGCACAATCGGGTGTCAAACCCGATCTACAAATAATATTTTCCTAGCGTTACAACTGAATTTGTTGGTGCTTGGTTAAGCCAAACAATAGAGGTAAAGTTTATTTTTAGTCCTTGTTTTCCTCCAATTTTTTAAAGCTCTCTGGTCTATATACTTATTTTTAACAACATATTCATACGATTATTCTACAATTAAATTCAAAATTATTTCACATTTTTTAAAACACATTCTCAAAAAATTCACTATTCAAAATAATATTTTTCTTTAAAAAAAAAAAAAAAAACACCAAATACGGGCTTAATTTTTAGCTGAATCTGCATAAGACTGGCCCATGAACTCAATGGGCTCTATATAAAAGATGGGTTGTAGGCCCGTGAATCAGTTAACTGTGGCTTGTAATCTTAATGAATTGGGCTTCTCCATTTCGTACGATTGAACATGTTAGGGGCATAAAGGTTCATAAATGACACCTCTTAATTCAAAATTGTTTTGGTGGTATTTGAAATTTGCCATGTCGAGCCAAGTCAGGTCGGCTCAAGCTCGGGTTGTTGCCCAAAAATGAGACTCGACTCGAGTCGGCTCAAGTTTTTTTAGGCCGAGTCACGGGCCGTCCTAGACAACGAGTCGAATTGACATCACTATTTGAAATAATGTGTGCACTAAAGTCAAATTTACGAAAGTCAAAAGATTTTTCAACCGTTGGATCCATGGTTGCGAACGAGATATTCTTTACCATGTATTGTTTAGAGTGAATTAGACAAGATTAAAGAATATAAGTACATTGTTGTTATGCCTAGCACACAAATGCTTCGTTTCAAGGTGAGTAGCAACTTGAGATTAGATTCCTGTTACATTGTGCAAGTTTTTATCTAATACATTGAGCTATGTGCAGTTTAATTAATATGACATCTCTGTAGAGCAATTCCTTTTTTCCTGTCTAGAAAAGTGTATGGGAGGTTACATGCCTATGATAGCCATAATATGACGTCATTGAACTCAACTAGTAAGTCGTTGAGATGATTCCATGTATGAATAATCTTGAAAACCTCAGCTAGATTTCTTAGCTTATAAACACTTAACACTTTGGGACATTCTGGAGCGGAGGGCCTAGGCCTTCCCCAACCCCATTAGTTTTTTTGAAGTAATAAAATAAAATAAAATAGGTAAAAAAATATTTATGGAATATATATTTTTTCTTTTTTCTCTATGTACCAGCCTAGTATGAATTTCTCCCTATGACTACTCCTGATGACATTTGAAGGTAATTGCAAATTAGTAATCTCACTTTAAAATCTTTAATTGTCTCATGATGTTCTTCTCCTTTCATATTACTTCCACACCTAACTTTTGTTTTCGTTTTTTTTAATCGATAAATGTACAATTCTATTGATCAAAATTCATGTACAAGTACACCTGGCAAACTCGAGCAAAACAAAACAAATTACTCATATAATTACTCCGAGCATACCCGGGCAAACAAAAAGAAATGATGTACTAACGATAAGATCGACCAAATGCTAAGGACTCAAATTGAATCAAGACATGCGGATACAAATAAAACATTACTTGGTATACTCGTGTCTTAATTCATCTCATAATGCTATCCAATTGTGGTATAAGATCTTCAAAAAATCTTTCTATTCCTTGCCGTCCAAATGTGGTAAACTGTGCTTTCAAGTGCAATCCTCTTGGTTTTGCTTTGCCAAGATGTCCCACATGCCTCTTTTTTTATTCACTTCAACGAGATAGCTAATGTAGACATAGATATTCTAATGCCAAACCACCGTCGGATCCTCTCCCATAAGGGCGATGTGAACGAATATTCAAAGAACAAACGTCGGTCTGTTTTCCGCTATTTGTCCACAAAGAACACAATTCTGGCTAATATCCAAGTATTGCAATTTGTCTTTCGTTAGTAGTTTAGATTAGCACTTAACCAAAGCAAAAATGAGTGTTTCGGTATAATGCAATATTTCCAAACGTTAGCAGCCCAGAACTTCGTAGTTCATCTTGGCCAAAAGTAATCATTGCCTTACTTGTGCAAAAATTACCTCCCGTAGTCCAGGCCGTAAGTCTGGCCTTAGCTACCTGAACGGACGCATCATCGGTCTATCTCCTTGCGTCTGGTGAATGAACGCAACATGCTGTCCTGTCTGCCTGAATTGCAACATCAGTCTATCCCCTTGCGTTTGCCTGAACGGATACAGTAGGCGTCGCAGTGCATCCCTGATTTTCAGCAATTTTTTAAGGAACAACGAGTCATCTTTCCTTGGAAAAACATTCCAAATACTTGCCGCCTTTAGATAGAACCGATTTACCCAACGTATTCAAAGAGTGTCCTTTTGATGATTGTTCTAAAGTGATTTTACAAGTAATGCTGAATTCTAGCTTTTCATATCTCTAAAACCAAGGCCGCATTCACCTTTCGGTACGCAAACATCCTTCCAAGCTACCAATGGCTTCTTAAATCCCCAAAGGAAATTATGGCATAGACTAATGATTCTTGAAATGATAGTTGCCAGGATAGGAAAAATAGAAAGCCATAAACATTCAACTCCTTGGAGCATTGCCTTTATTAATTTCGCCCTTCCCGCATAAGACAAAGAGGAGCAAGTCCAAGCACCAATATAAGTTGCAACTTTCTCTAAAAATGGGGCATAACAACTAACTTTAAGCTTCTCGAATGCTAGTGGAATACCTAAATACCGGAATTGCATAGTACCCTTCGAGATATTAGTGAGTTCTTGGATTTCATCAAGTTCTTGCCCGTGAATTCCAGCTGTAAACAAGCTAGATTTTAAGGTGTTCATCCTCAAACCCGACATATTTCCGAAGTTGGATAGGCAATCCATTAAGATTTGCACCGTCATAATATCTTCCCTCGCAAAGAGTATCAAATCATTAGCGAATGCTAAATGAGTAATCTTTAAGGGGGCCACATTCTGGATGATAATTGAATTCACTATCATTGGAGACTACCTTAATCAATCTTCAAAAATATTAAAGACATAAAACAAGCAAGAATGGTGAAAGAGAGTCACCTTGTCGGAGGCCTTTCCTTCCCTTAAAGAACCCATGTGTGCTACCATTCAAAGCAACAGAGTATATTGGTGTAGTAATACATTCCATAACCTATTGGACAAATCTTGTAGGAAAACACAACTCCTCAAGTACCTCTTTAAGGAAATCCCAACTAACCGAGTCATAAGCAATCCTTAGATCAATCATTAGAAGACATCTAGGAGCAACTCTCTCTCTCTATTATATTGCCTCATAAGTTATTGGACAAGATGAATGTTCTCTGTCATACTCCTACATCCAACAAAAATGACTTACGCTTGATCAACAATGCTCCCCAAAATAGACCTCAACTTAAAAGCAAGGATCTTAGTAATCACCCTGTAGAATATGTTGCAATAAGAGATAGGCCTATAATCCTTGACATTCAGTGTATGAAAAGTCTTCAGCACCAAAGCAATGACCGTGTGATGGATATGTTTGAGGATAGATCTCGATGAGAATAATTCTTTGATAGCCCCCACAAAATCACCTTCAACAATACCCCCCATGCTTTTTAAAAAAAGCACAATATGTCACCATCCGGTCTGGGAGATTTATCATCTCTAATATCAAAGAGTGCTTCCTTGATTTCTTGGCTAAAAATGTCTTGAGGAAGTGAATTACCTTGTTCTAACGATACCAAAGGTCCATTCCTCAAAACCTCCGGCTCAATGGGTCGAACGGGGCGACTCGTACAAAACGAATTGCTGTAAATATGACAAATTGTTCATTTTTTACTTAAGCTTCGAAACATGTATGCCACCGATTGGAGAAGCCTCGATTGTAAGTAAAAGGTCCCTTGTTTTTCCCAAGGAGTCCCTAACTGCGACATCAATTGCATGGAGCTTTCTCATCATAATAGAAAAGTATAATATAAGTTCGATATTAATTGCCTAAGCAAAATATTTAGCTTTACCATAGATGGAAGAGTCAAATAGGTTTAATCCTCTCATATTTATGGGTTGGATTTCTATTTTTGCAATGTCATATCCATTGTGACATTTTTTTTTATTGTTTTATAACCTCCATATCAGCAATTAGTTTTGGTGGATATTTTCGAGAATTCGACTTGAGGATAAACCATAAAAGCGAAGCTCGTGGATCTTAGAATATGAGTTTAATCTCGTAGAACATTTTTTTTCCTATTGGTATTAGATAATTTAAGTATTTTACAAGCATTATAATAAAACTCGTAAATCCAAGGTGCATGTGGGAGCGTAGATTTGGACTGCACTATCCAGACGTGTGATGACTCGACATGTCTAAGGACCCGAAATTAGGTCATGTCGTGATCATGCTTGTTTAATTTTGGGTAGTGGCATTGTTCCATCAGTGTTGTGTGATGATTGATAGAGATTTTGGACGTTTTCTATTTTTGAAATTAAATGTACCTTAACTCACTTATTTTGCGGTAGGCCGAGGACCAATTCTACAAATTTCCTTGAAAATAATATAAATTAAATTAAATTATTGAATGGTACTTTAATTTTTAGGGGCAGAAAAGTAAAAAGACTCTAAGGTGTCGTGTATGGTAGGGAGTACCAAAACATGGGCACTATCCAATAATAAAACGGGCCATTCCAATGTTGTTTTCAACCTATGTTTTATTTGATAAAGCATCTTTATCAATAAATAAAACTCCAATAATTCCATCAACTTCAAAAATGCTCGTAAATTGATAAAAACAATTTGGACACTTCATAAATTTTTTATTGAAAAAATTATTATGATTCGGTATCTAAGAAAAAAGTTAATTGTAATTAATTCTTCTATGATAATGTCAACAAATATTATGATATGAATTGGTGTTGAATACTATTAAGGGTCCGTTTGACGAGACTTTATAATCAAAAGTTACTTTCGAATATATTTGAATAATTATTTTAAAGTATTTTATCTAACTAGTAAAACTTTAACGTATACTGACATAAACGGGTCGTAAGTCTTTAGTTGGTTTACTTTGTAAATTATTTAAAATTACACCAAGTCAATAATTGTTGTGGGGACATAATTTCATGCAAGGTTTTCTTTTCTTTTTTTGGTTTTAGAAAAAAAAAAATGCCAATCACAAGTAATTCACCATTGATAGTGTCTATAATTAGTTATTATGAACATAGGTGCTTGTCTTGAGTTGGACATTGCTTGGTTAGGGATAGTGAATTGTTATGCTCATGTTTGCCCCCTCTAAATTAAAATTTATTTTTCTCAATCACACATTTTTCAATAAAATAATATTACACATAAATTAAAAAACTTTTCTTTATTTTTTAATCACATACTCTCCAAAAAATTATTATTTTCCTCATTATAATTTGAAAAATGGGATCCAAACAGAGGGTATAAATGTAAAAAAGAATGTAATTTCTTTTATTTTTTGCAATTTAAAAAAATATAAAAAGTTAAAATATATTTCGTTCATTGTCGACAATTTCGACCGTTATTTTGATATAAGTTTTGACATTGACATTCATCGAAGTTTTAGTTATTTTAACAAATTTTTTGGTTAATTCAATAATTAAGCATTAAAAGTGGGGTTTCTTTTGTTAATCTATGACATTAGTAATTATGACAGTAATATTCTTTTTGATCTTTTATTGCCATTATAATTAACTAATTTTTTTATAAATACTTTGTGTTTAGTCATACTATTAATTAGGGCTGGACATGGTCCAATCGAGTCCGATTCATTTCTAAAGGTAAATGGAACCGTCGGATCAAAATTTAATTATGGAACCATTCGGGTTCGGTTCTATTCCGTTCTGGGATTCCGTACAATAATTAATTTTTTTTAATATTACAACAATACTACGGTAATTCGACTATAACATATTCAATCTTAACTATTACAAAATAACGTAGTCCAATCTTGTTATATCTTTTGCACATTTCTTTGTTGTGTTCTTCATTGATTTGACTGTTAAAATCACATGAAGTGAAAGATGACTAATTCACAATAATGGAATGGTAGAAACGATACTACGGTAGAATAAGAGATTTGAGTAAAATTTAGATCAATTTAATTAAGTTGAGTTTGACTGAAAATTAAAAATAGTAAAATCATATTTTGGGTTTGAACTAAATTAATTAGTTAGCAAATTTATTTTTTGTTTTTAAATATTTTGACTTATTTAAGATAAAAAATTACAAAAATTATATTTGAGTAAAATTTAGATCAATTTAATTAAGTTGAGTTTGACTGAAAATTAAAAATAGTAAAATCATATTTTGGGTTCGAACTAAATTAATTAGTTAGCAATTTATTTTTAAAAATAAAATAATTTGACTTATTTAAGATTAAAAAAATTAGGGAAATTCGATACTTATTCGATTCTTCGATTCTTGGTCTAGAACTGAAAATCGAATCAAACTCGTTAGTTCTCGATTCAAATATTCGTTTGAGTATTTAACTTAAAAAGAACCGCTCGATTCAGTTCGGATCTGCTTCGAAAGTTTTGTCTAACCCTAGTATTAATCAACGGCCTTCCTTAATAAAAGAAATACAAATTATTAAGTTTAAAAAAAACTGTACTAACAAGTAAATAATGTTCTATTAATCAAAGTTAAAAATTAAGTTATTTATAGTTAAAAAGTTACTTTTTTACACATTAAAATTTAGAAAATTACTTAAAAATTATGACACTTTTAAGCTATTAAGATTAAAAAAAAAAAAAAGATTTAGCCATGAAAGATGACAATAATCTGAGTCAGACAGACACCGAATAAAACAGCATTAACACGTACAGATATTGTACTGTGAATTTAGAGAGAGAAAGTAGACAACAAACCCAAGAAAAGTTCACACAACATTGGAGAGGCCCAGATCCCATTGATCATTATCTCTTTCTTTCTCTCCAAGAACTCCTCCGAATACAGGAAATAGGATTCTCAGATTTTTTGGGCCTTATAAAGAGCATCGCGCAAAAAGAGATCATTTTTTTTTTCCTATTTTCAAAAATTGTGCATATGCATGTCTATACACAGTAGAATTGCATGAAGCGTGAAATCTTTTTTCAATCTGGATAAAGTGGATTCTGGGTATTGATAAGATAATCAACCAGGTTTGTCTTTTGACTACCTTTTTTTTTTCAAGCTGAATCTTACTAATTTTGAACATGGATTGATGATTTTTTGGGAAGTGTTTATCTTTGACTTTATGAATTTTGTTCGTCGTTTATGGGCTGGTTAATCTAATCAATGTTTGGATTGAAAATAAATGAGATATTATTGGGACATTCAGAATTTTTCTTAATATTAATTTTGGTATTTGGTGACCCTTATTTGTATTCCAACTTGATTATATGAAAAAGTTTGATAATTCAACGAGTAGCATTATTAAAAAGTTGCTTTGAACTTTTGGGTTAAAGTGAGAGGGTATTCTGACTCCGATACCTTTATTTTGACAGCTTCCTGCTGCGAATTTAGTGAAATTCAAGGTACTTTGAGCTTTGATACTCTTCTGTATAAATTGGGTGGGTGAATTTTGAGTCACTGCAATCTTTAGAGAAGTCCTGGATTGAAAATGAGAACTGTTATTCATTCTGTAAGACAATTTAGATCAGCTTTTCGGTATAGATGGAACTATACCTATTATGGATTTCCGAAAAGACAAGATTATTGGAGCAATACAAATTTCCGTTCAGTATACAGCCTATCAAGAAAATTAGATGTTTGTGAATGTAGACATCCATCACAGATGATCTCCAGAGTCACGTTTACCAATGCAGTTAATGTTACTCATCGAGGTTGTGCATTGTTATGAAGGTTCAAGCTTATCAGTTTAAGCCTATTCTTCTGATATATGTTTCTCATATTTCTTTGTTTTCTGTCGATTGTTTCAATCTCAGAACTAAATCAATCTGGACCTCTTGTGGAATATGAACGCAGGATAAGTGCTGGTGAACTTTTGGATGGTGATACTAACCAAGTATGATGATTATTTTAGTCCTGTCTGTCTGTATTATATATTCTTTCTTAACTTGGCAGAACTTATGATTGTGTTGGAATAAGTCTGTGTGATGGAATTGATCTTCTTTCTCAGTTTGGTGGAAATTATGAATATGTTGGATTACAAGATGAAGATTTAAGCTTAAATAAGAATAAATGCAAGCACTAATGACCTCATTCCGAGGTTGTACACAATACTTACAAATGAGTTTCTATTCAGGAATGAAATTATTGTATCCTGCTAAAATTGATGGGAAAATATTGTTGGCACATTTAATTAAATGAATTGAATACTTGAGAGCACCATTCAACTAACTTTATATTAGGGGTAACTATAGATTTTGGAATGTAAAATCTACTTTCAGAGATTAGGCAAATTGATATCTGTTTGATGAAATATTTTGGGCAATATCTTGTTTTCTATCATTTTTTTGACCTTCTGAGGATGTGCTGATAATGACCTTGCAGTTAGGCTCCTTAACAGAGCTTCAAAGGCTCTACGACGAGCTCCTTGAAAAGGCTGATGCTTGCAGGTTGGATCGATATGCTACTTCTGAAAAAGCTGGGAGGTAAATATTAATCACTGGTTCATTTCTGTGGGCATCATGAATCACCGTTGATCATCAAGAGTTTTCCCTGTTCTCATCAATGGCTAGCTTTATGTCTTCCACTTCTAATTTATTTAAAATATGACATCTTTATCTTTTCTTCTGTCGATTTTCAGGAGTAGATGGTTGTGGTCCCGTTTCATACCACAAACTTCATATGCACCTGTGAAAGGACTTTATCTTTATGGTGGAGTGGGCACAGGCAAGACTATGTTGATGGACCTGTTTTTTGAACAATTGTAAGCATCGGATTTATCCAATCTTGAAAATGTAATTTTGGACTTAGCATAGCTGTGTGCATTGATCCTAATTCAATAGATTTTATAAGCACTATTTTTGCTATTAAAATTCTTTTGTCTTCCCAGGCCTTGCAACTGGAGGAAAAAGAGGATCCATTTTCATGACTTTATGCTGGATGTCCACAGCCGTTTGCAAGTATAAATGCTATTCTGTTTCCTCTTATTGCAAATTTTCAGTAGATTCATCAGGATGAATTGATGTTCTTGAACATGCATACAGGCTTTACATTAGGACTATTAGAAAATTTCTTCTGCATTAGAAGAAGTGTTCAGCACGTACATTAGAGATCTCCTATACCATATTGCATTTATTTCTTGTTAGCTTTACTCTGAAAAATGCAATTTGCTCTAGTACTAATATACAACTTCCAAATTGTTATTGGAATGTGATATTATTGCAGAAGCACAAGGGTGTGGCAGATCCTCTAGAAGTTGTCGCTGGAGAGATATCCGATGAATCTCTCTTGTTATGTCTTGATGAATTCATGGTATATCAGAGTTGGAACAGTTCCTAAATTCTCTTGCCTTTCTCATTTTAGTGCATTTTATCTGTCTGGTCTGACATTTTCATATGCTTCAAGATAACCTTTAGATGCTCCTAATCTATGATGCTCGGACTCGGGTACGGGTATCGGGTACGTATTTAAGTGTCGGATATTTTATTTTCTAAATGTAGGATATGAGAATATGGTTAAAAAGAGTCCAAATTTCGAACACGAGTGCGTGGGTACGTCTTTTAAATTTCAATTTTTTTACTAATCCAGGATGTCATTTTGAATAGACCAAAATTAATTATTCACAATAAAAGAAATGAGTATTTAATAAGGGGTTAAAACGAATAAAATAGAATTTTGGAGTTTAGTTTTCAATAATGAGAATTACTAAATGTTATATAAAATAGAAAACGAGGAACTTGATAGTAATTTGGGTTTAGTGGAGCATTAAGTAGCACTATATGGAACCTATTTTCATTTTATACAAACAAAACCTTAAACCACCGATATAGAGAGAGAAAGAAGAAGAAATAGAAGGGAAAACCTAGCGTCGCCGTCTTTCTCCACCCTCTCGATGACGATGCTAGGTTTATAGAGAGCAAAAGTGAGAAAGAAGAAAAGGGAAAGAAAAGGCCAAAAAAAAAAAAAAAAGAAAGAAGCAACAACGACAAAGTGTCCGGTTAAAACTTGAAGGATCCGACACATATCTCATACCCATACCCATATTATGTCGTGCTGTGTTCGACACGGGTACTCCAACTATTTCGAAGAGTCCAAGCATCAGACCTCCTAATAAAAGATATAGCAGCAGGGGTGCCCAGTTTTAGATTGGACATCGTACCAATGTTATAATTAATTTCTTGTTTGCTGTTATTTTTTCCTTCACGTCTTCTTTTTTCTCGGTCAATTAAAATCCACGATTGGTTTTGTTGTCTTATTAGGTGAATGACGTTGCTGATGCCTTGATCCTAAATCGTCTATTTGGACATTTATTCAGCGATGGAGCTGTAGGTTATTTTGGCATGCCTGTTTTGCATTCTAGTCTGCCTATAAATTTATTTGGGTTTTTTAAGTGGCATAGTAACTGAGGGTTTTTTTACTTGGAAAATTGGATAGATTCTCGTTTCTACTTCAAATCGAGCTCCAGATAAACTTTATGAAGGGGGGCTGCAGAGAGATCTTTTTCTTCCATTCATTGCAACTCTGAAGGTATGTGACAGCATGTTATTTCAGAGCAATTAGCAACAATAATGACATGTCTGATAAGGTAGTGATTAGAAACATTGATGACATGGATAAGGTGATTAGACATAGACAGTACAAAACAAGAAAAAGAAATTAAACTCATGCCTATTGTACCGTCCAATACTGTCTTTACTACTTAANCCATTCATTGCAACTCTGAAGGTATGTGACAGCATGTTATTTCAGAGCAATTAGCAACAATAATGACATGTCTGATAAGGTAGTGATTAGAAACATTGATGACATGGATAAGGTGATTAGACATAGACAGTACAAAACAAGAAAAAGAAATTAAACTCATGCCTATTGTACCGTCCAATACTGTCTTTACTACTTAACATACTTCTCCAAAGGTATGTAGAGCTCAAAGGTGAAAGTTTTCTCATTAAGTGGCTATGGGAAGATAAGATTTCATTTTTTTTAGTTCACACACAAGCCACTGACATATTGTCATCTACTCTGAACTTATATTATGACTCCTC